>MNCL01000219.1:0-195551 GCA_001932985.1 Proctacanthus coquilletti
GCCAAATTGCGCAATCCTCTGAATTTTACCTCGACTTGTTCAACAATCTACAGCTTCATTACTGCGTGTACTGTTTTCAGTACACGTTAAAGTGTCCTTTTGGTGACCGCGCCCGACGCCTCTTAACTTCGGTGATTGGACGAGAACCGGTGCTTTCAGCGTGGTGTGGCCGTTGTCGGAAGGATTAAAAATTCATATGTGCGACTTTTTAGATCGTGGCACCATATTGTGCGTGTACTGTTTCTAGTACACGTTGAAGTTTTATTTTGGTGACCGCGCCCGACGCCCCTTAACTTTGGTGATCGGTGCTTTCAGCGTGGTGTGGCCGTTGTCGGGAGGATTAGAAACTCATGTGCGGTTTGCTAGGTCATGGCACCATATGGTGCCACAAACAAGATAGGGATTTACTATTATTACCAAGTTCTTCGGCAACGGCCATACCACGCTTAGAACACCGGTTCTCGTCCGATCACCGAAGTTAAGAAGCGTCGGGCGCGGTTAGTACTTGAATGGGTAACCGTCTGGGAACACCTCGTGTCGTTGGCACTTTTTTGTACTTCCCCAAAAATTTTTACGCGCCCATTATTTTATGCTCCTAATCTCATAAATGTAATTTAGAATATGAAGGAGTATTACACACAATTACGCCCGTGTTATGAATATTCAACCTCAACGGGTTTTGTAATAACATATTTATGTTTTTTTTTTTTGGGTTGCAGGTTGCAATTGTTAGAGTGGCAAACTATCTCTTTGGTGCGGCACGGCGTCAGTTCGACAGTTGTCAAAGGCATGATCAAATTTAATACATTCTTATATGTTTTGTTATTATATTCCAGATTTGAGAAACCGGTCTTTCCCCTTTAAACACGAGTATGTGCATTCAGCTTGATCGAAACAATAATTTCATTTTCAAATTTTAATCTACACGAGATATATAAACCTAAACCTCTTTTTACGCGATAAATACGTCCCTGAACAATACGCGTAAATAAAATTCTTGTAAAAGGAACTACTGACTCTAAAAAAAGCAAAATCGGTTAAAACACAAAAATCAAAAAGGCCGGCATTCTTATTAAAGTCTATGTCTTCGAATATATTTGTTATTAAAAATGTTCAAGCACTTTTGCAACTTGATTTGTTATTCTTATAATCTCTAGAAGACGTCGAGATTTTTACAAAAACTTTATTGATTTTTTCTCGTAAATAGAAACATTTGAAATTATAAAACAAGAAATCCCCGTATTGCGATGAAGTATGACCAAAGTAGCTGCCTCGAATAAAAGTCGATATCGAATTATATTTGTGTTTATGTTTACTTTTGCTTTGCGCTGAGCTGACAGACCCGGACAGCATTGATAAGAGCCAATGTAGAGCAGCTAATTATAGACTGGTGGGTGGTGGGCGGGCGAGTGGTGGGGAGTAAGGCGAACAGGGGCAAGAAGAAGTAGAGAAGTTCAAATCTGGATGATTTATTAATTTCCCTGTTTCATGGGATCAAATATGCTCCCCTTTACAGCGGAATCAAAGTCCAGAGGCTGAAAACGTTTTGCTGTACAAACAAAAATAGCAACCGGAGAATATGAAATTTGTTCAACCCTTAAATGGACGCCAGAAGCAGCAAATACAGCACAGTACAGAGCACAGAGATATTGATTGGAATAGAAACGAATAATTCAATTGCTGGCAGTGCAATTAGTCGAGTTGACCTCGCTTGCCAATCCCTCCCATTTTATTGCCCAGAGGCAATCACTGAAAGCATTCAGCTCTTGGAAAATTAATCTTAAAATCAAAAATTCAATCTGCGCTCTATAATTCATTTTCAGTTTTTTTTCCTAATTCAAAAGGAGACCGCTCTTAAGACGGAGCAAACAGAGTTGTAAAAATTAAAAAAAAGAAAAAGTAAAAAAAAGAGATTCTACTCACAAACAGTAGCACTTGGCCGGACTGGATGAAACTTTCCGGCCGAAATGAGATGAAATAAAAATAGAAAACATACAAATAAAAATAATTGAAATAATCGAGCTGAATAGGAGAAATCTAGGAAACATGGTGCAAAGTCTGGAGGTCTTCTATTGCCGGGTCGGACGCCTTGTTAAATTTTAAAGTCTCACTGGCAGATGAAAGTACGTGCGGCAATCTCGCGAAAGCCCTCTGACGGACTGATAGAGCTGACTCCGCCAACGGAGCGAAGGGGCAAGTGGTGGGCGAAATATGTATAAAATCCGAAGATAAGAAAAAATCAACATCTGGAGAATTTACATCGCATTCAGGGCGCACAAAGAAAGAATTTCTGTGAAAAGTCAAGAAAATTCAATTGAACTCCAGAAAATGCGAGCTGATGGAATGCTAGAAGTGCTCGGCGGCTCCTGGGTAGAAGAAGGGTTAGCGTTTATTCAAATCTTGAAAAGTTTTCCTTTCTTCGCCCTTTGCACGGCGCATTGCTTTTACAATTTTTTTTGCCTTTATTGTTGCCATTCGCCCAGCATTGTTCGGGGAATTTTAATTTGACGTGAGTATTGCACTTGGGCTGGTGCCAGCTTTCCCATCCTGCGCAACTAGTAAACCTTCGCCGAGGTGAGAAGATTAAAATTTCTAAAGCGTGCTCGGAACAATAACGTTCGTGCTGGGGTTCTTAACAGCAGGTCTCGAATGTTGTCCTGGACCCAAGTAAACATGCATTTCAATAGAAAACCAGGCTTTACTACACTTTCCGTACTTTCACCCCATCCACTACTAGCACGAACGTAGGACGATAACTTTCAGCTAGAAATAGTAGAAGTTTGACAATTTTAAAATATGTTTGATTTATTTGGATAGGTCTAAAGTGATGCTTTTAATGTCGTTAAGCAAAGCCTATTTTTACTTTCAATAAAGAAATTAAGTATGACCTTATTTAGTGCAAATGTATGTACTCCACTTATTGAAAGTTATTTTACAAGTAGTCAAGTAGCGAGGCGTGTTGTCAATTTGTTCAATTTACCAAGTAAAGCACTAGAATCTACTGGACAAAAAGTGGTTGTAGTATAGAAATATATTTAAATCATAAATCTCAGTATTCGTTTACAAAACACTCCGTTAAATGGAGTTATGTTTAGCGGGTATAGTTAATACCGCGTTTTGTAAACTTAGAAAATATATCCATCTTTTAAAAACTAAGGGTGCATTTTCAAACTGTGGAGATTATTTTATATCTTTTAGCTACTGTTACATTTTAAGAAACTGTGTATATACATACATATGCATATACAATACAACCTGAATTTAGTATTTTATCGTTTTGTTGAAATAAATTTCTTGCTGATTAATAATACTTGCACGATCGTGAAAGCAAAAATATTCTAAGAGATTCCGTATTTTTGGGAATTATTCTGTAATTGAAGTTAAAGCTTTATTTTCATGAAAAGATTTCTACGGGTGGAATAGTGCAAATACAAAAAGAAAATGAAATTTTATTTACAATTTTCATCTCTTTTCGATGTCGGATTTCATAAAATCCCATCTGGTTACTTTGTGCTCGGCCTTAAAAGGACTTGCATGCAGAACTTTGGGAATTACAGTGATGAGCAAAAATAAGTGGATTTAAAACATTTCGAATTTCTAAAAGGAGAAAAATCCCTAATATCCCTCCCTTAGTGTGTAAAACGAACTGCGTGTAAAATTTCAAGTTAACAAGTCCAAGGGTTTCAAAGGTTAGGTGGTGAGCGGATGAATGGTTTTTCTCTTATCCATCTAGAATGTCTTTGAGAACGATTTTTACAAAACCCTATACTATCCATTGGCTATAGGGTCGAAATGGAATTTTCCCTTTTTATCAAAGAACTCCTGTTCTATTTGAACACCTTTCAGATCAATCTACTTAAGTCTGGAGATGTGTTATAGATATAAAATTGGCCATTTTTCATTCTACCAGTCTACCTACATCACCTGTGAAAGAATAGTAATTAGAAAGTTTTTAAGTCCACATTACCTTTTTATACCGGTCCAATGAATGCATCTACAAAAATTAATGAAATTAAACAGACTCGCCAGATGTGCTATTTATTCAAAGTTAGAATAGCACTGAATTGCTGGTGGCTCTAATAAAGTTTTGCAATTAAAAATTAAGTACCAACTTAGGCAGTAGTTTTGCCGTAATGAGCAATATCGTTAGATTTTACTTTTACTACTTGTCTGAACTTCTCAGTCTGGTTGCAGTACGACGGCGGTTAATTGCTTTTATGAATTTTTTATTAACTTTAAGTCTTTAGTTCTAGAGATGATAGATCTATACATTAGCAATTAAAATATAGATAATGAAATGAACAAACAAATAAATAGAGATTTGCTAAAATTTTATATTGATTATGATTAACATGACTACTGTTTTTTTACGTGAGTACACCACCACTGAAAATAACAACATGAAATTATGTCGCCCATATTAAGAAGTAGTCTTTTGTTAACGTGCTATTTTTTAACCTTTTTTCAAAATTCTTTGTATAATAAAAATATTGCACGTTTTGTACTTCCTATTTTTAATTAAAATCTAATATTTTCTAGATTTAAAGATGGAATGATAAGTGCTTGTTAAGTCAATACCAGAAAATAAATTAATCGACTCAGAAAATATTATCTCCAAATTATCCTTAAAGAAAAGATTCTTAAGAAAATAAAACTGGTAAAAAAAAGATACAGGTCAAAGCAATCTTTCAATTCCCAGACAAAGAGGTTCATATTATAAGATTTCTTAGAAAAACACACCTTGGAATAATTACCCTATTTGGACAAGCCCCAGAACAGGGATTAAGATGAACTCTTGTATATGTAGTACACAAGTTGCGAATTACTTCGGCTATTAATATCCACACTCGACCGCATCCCTAATTGAAAGTGATAAGAATCTTCTTCCGAGAAAGCTAACCAACTACCCAAGGTTGCCTAATCAATTTCTTCACGAAATTGATTTAGCACACTTCCAGATTTATTTCTATCGTTTCTAAAAAATTATCCGAATTAATTTCCTCTACTACATAGCCACAAAACCGCTTCTGCCATTTCTTGTCCAAATTAAGGGTATATTCCAAAAATATTCGATATCCCTTGCAAGTCACAGGAACTTTGCTAAAAGCAATTTCATCCCTCCCACCCTTTTGCCCTCAAGGCGTGTGTTCAGTGGAGATGTTGGCAATGATTAACGAATTTCTAACTCCGGGATATATGCCCCTAATGCCCTGTAATATTTTAGACAGGTCTGGTTTGAATTCGGCACGGTTACCTGGCATATCGGGTTGAATAGACGTATATACATACGCGTCGCTCGTATATAATACGAGGATGTCTGTTCATCTGGCGAGATTCGAGATATCCGATGAATAATTATTGCATTCTCTGGTTCTGGTCTGATAAAACCGATGGCGGCCTGAAGAATATTGTTGATGGTAATCCCCCTCATAATCGGCAAGCACACCTCCTCTCTTGTAGTATATGTGCCTTGGGTTAGATTTGATTAATCGTTTGGAAACTGCACCTCTTGGTGCCTTCGTTTCTTGACCTTACCCCTTTTATCCCCTTTTTTCCAGGAATCCTTGTAGTGTATTTTATTCATTTGCCAGATTTTTCCGAGAATATTTTGTGCCTTTGCCATTTGAAGAGTGGGATGAAGTGATTCCGCCTCGGTCAGATTAAAGATTCTAAAGGGGGAGGGAAGATAGAAAGATTGTTTCAAAAGAAATGCCCGAAGGGGCGAAGGGTAGTTCACTTTCCTTTAGATTTACAATTTTAATGAAGACAGTACAGAACAAGGTAAAAACGCTGGTGGTACCCCGACGTATCTCTATTCTGTAAATAGGTATAATTTTTCACTGCTTTTATTTTTTCATTAAAGGGTTAGCTCAGGGTGAAAATTGAAAAGAGTTCTGGCTTTTCTTTTTTTGTTCAAATATTTAGCCATTCAGATTTCTGGAGTTATTGCTATCATTACAAACTGCCTCAGTAGTCTTGAGTATTTTAAAAGAATTGCTAGAAATTCATACGTGTTATTTATAAAATTCAGTCAAATGACATAACTTCGCGGACCACTCCTTGACTACTCACGGATCACCAGTGGTTAACAAACAAACTGCAAATACTACCCAACATAACAAACACTACAAAATTGTATTATAAGAAATAAAGAAAGTTATTCGTTCTGGGTGTAAAATATTTTCATAAATCTTATTCTAAATATTGCCTATACAATACATATTATATATTCTGGTCTTGGTCAAAAAAGGTATACACTCACGTGTTAATTCCCCATAATTAGAACTAACAACAAGTGAGTATGTACTTTACAGTTTATTATTATACTTTGTATTATAAACTCAACAGGTCTATGTCCAAGGCAGATACAATAAAAGATCTAGGGGTTTGTTTTAATAGTCGCCTTTTTTTTATGACTATATTGACACCATTGTCAACAAAGTCAAGTCAACTTTGGGTTTCAGCAAGAGATGAGCTAAGGAATTTGACAATTCCTATATAACACGGTTCGTCTTCTGTACGTTTGTCAGACCCATACTTGAGTATGCATGTTGCGTTTGGTCCTCATTTTATCGTGTCCACATCAAACGGATCAAGACTATTCAACGTCGTTTTGTTCGTTTTGCCCTGCGCTGTCTACCCTGGACAAATCCCTCTACCCTTCCACCTTATTTCGACATGCTCAAACTTATTAGCCTCGGCTCTCTTAAACACAGACGTGAAGTCTTTAAAACTGTCTTCGTGTTTGATTACATTCAGGGTGAGATTAATTCACCTACTCTTCTCTCCCTAATTAATTTTCCAGTTTTATAACACTCCTTCAGGAATTTCAATTTTTTCAAACTACCCACGCATTACACCAGTTATGGTCGTTTAGACATCGATGTCTCGTTTAAAACGAGCTTTAACTGATTGCAATTGTAAGTAGTCATATTTTTCGAAATTGCAGCAATAATAATAATAGTGAATATAGCAATTTAGTAATAAGTACTTGACAAAAGATATCAATGAATTCAACTATTGTTTGTAGTATGCAAATCTTAGTTATTATAAAATGAAGTATTTTTGATGTGGTAAAATTAATTTTAAATCTGCCAGAATTGCTGCAAGAGTGTATTTCGTGTTGGGCTGTTTCATGCCTAAGCTCAATACAAGTGCATATCTTGTCCCTTCTAATACGTGTTAGCGTGCACTACGTTCTCACAGGCGTAGTATAAATCGCATTCGTTTTTATTTTTATTAAATTGAACAACTCTGTAGGAAAATTGTATATTTAATAATGACATTAAATATTTTCGTCTTTCAAAGTTTAAAAATTGTTTGTCACGTAGGAATGATTGGATGCCATAAATTAAGTGGATTTTTCTTTTGTTAATTTTCCTTAATTTAAGATTCGCAATGACTGCAAAGTGAGTGTGGCGTGGTAAAGGGCTGTTTTCAATTTTGAAACGATCTCCATTCTTCAGCACCGACAGAGTTGTGGAAGGCAAAGGGAAATGGCTCATTGATTTCCCCAAATGAAGCGTGCTAGATTTGAGCAGCCATTACTTACACTTCCGCTGATTCAGTAAACGCGAGAAGAATACAACAATCCGAACCCGGGCCACCATCATCGGGTTTTACGATGGGGGCTGTGAAAGCTGGAGCAATTTCAGGAATGGAGAGCTTTCGCAAACACGCTATTTAAAAATTTCCCTAAAAAGGGTACTTGGCCGAATTACCGTCGCTATCCGCGACGCGGCGCTTTAACGCCCTCATATACGACGCCCTTTGTGCCTTTTGTGTAGTTCAAAAGTCCGCAAATTCCAGGATAATAGCGGAAAGTCTATTACGGCGCAAATACGAAGAAGAAATTGCAACAGGGAGACCTGTAAGTGATGGGCCATCTCCCGTCGATGACGGGCCATAACCCGGGGGCGGCGAGCCGGGTGTGTGGGTGAATTCTGTAGAACTTCTCTATCCGGGATACTTTGCGCCGTTAGAAGGATTGAAAGTTTCGACATCAAAAAATACATGGGAGAGCGAGCACAGGGTGGTTCGAAAGATATACGTACATGCAGCTTAGCTACCCCTACACGCACAGAAAAGGTTTCCTATAGCCGGGGCTGGCGCATGAAAGAGTAAACTAGTGATGCTCAGGGAGATAGGGTGGTACAGCTGGGGTAGTTTCTACAGTTTCTACAGGGTAGATGTTGTTTCCATAGTTACGCACCTCGGAATGGATTAATTACACTGTAAAAATTTCTCCGCACTGTTCCTACTGCTGCTGCTATTCCTGTGGAGCTCCCGGGGAATTGATTTATTTGTTTCTGCATCAAATCCCCACAAGCTGCAACAGGGTGTCCAACACTACTATAAAAATTCGCTTTTTGGTGGAAATTCAAACCAAATAGAAAAATAATCCAGGGATCCGGGAAACCAGAGTGTTTTGGGGCAAAGTTCGGGTAAAACCCAGGGTCGATATTACCCAAACATGCCACCATTAGGTGTTCCTCTGGCAGTGGTGGCTTACAACCCCTTGTGGAAGTAGTTCGGGGCACACAGCACAAATTCCATATCAAGATTCTAGCGCCCACGTCGCTTAACAATTTTTCATCATTTTTGTTCACAGTGTGTGAATGATGCTGAGCAGCGCCCCGATAAAAACTTGGAAAGGTTTTTAACGACTGCAGCCAAGGCATATGATGAATGTGTTACTCCCGGAGATTTCTGGCGAGCGGGAAGACCGATATTAAAACTTTAGGAACGATGGATGCCCGGCCGAAAATCGATACTTTCATATTTGCTGCAAATAAAGTTAAAACTTTTTCTTTCGTCGTAATAAAAATTGCCAGCGGGGTGTGTGGAATACTTTTTTTTTCTTATTCTGTTGCTGTTTCTATGGAATAACGCTGTGTGAAGGGATGATACTTTTTTGATAAAGTTAGTTTCTTTAAAACCAATATGAAGCAAGTCAACTTCCTTTTGTATTCTCAGAGTTCCCTTTTTCGGGCTGGCTTAGAAAAATGAAGGGAAAAATGAATATCATGATCCTGAGAATCTTAACAACAGGTTTCTCTATGGATTTTATCTATTTATCTTTCATGTGGTGTTGAGAAGAAATTTTCGTTGTAGAATGTAATGTCGATTTTTTAAAGAGAGGAAGTTTAGATTCTTTTTAAACTGATGAACATGCTGTGGTTAATTAATAAAATGGCCTTTATCTTGTACTTTCCGCAAAATTAATAGTTTTTTCCATAAACTTTACTTTCAGACGATTATTATCTGCCTATGGAAAAGTTTTGTTTTATTATTTAAAAAAGTTCTGTATCACTAAATTTTGTATGTATAAAATCATTCATAATAGAAATAGTAATAGTAATTTTGGTCTTAAATATTTTGTACTTGTATTTTGTCGTTAATATTTTTTTTACAAATATTTTGCTAGAAAAGAAATTTCGCAATGCCTTTCTTTGAAATTTGTGTCAAGGTTCGATCCAAAGATTGTTAATGGCTTTTTATAGTTTAGTTTTATTCCCTCTGAGAAACACAAAAACTTTTCATAACTATAAGTTAAGTTTGTCAAGTTAACAAATATCACTCTGAATATTTCAATTTTACTATTATTTAATTGTAGGAGAGATAAATATTCGAGTAATGTTCTAATTTACTTACCAACTTCGTTCATGAAATAACAACGAAATTTATGTTTGGCGTTTTTTTTTCTTTCAACATTAAATTTCATTCATGGAATATATATTTCAGAAATTTAGGAATTCATGGGCTGCTTTTTGGATGAAAGTGGATAAATTCTGAGGACTTATGTGAGTTTTGGTACAAGACAAATAGTACATAATTTTTCAATATTTATAAAATTCTCCGCATACTTGTTTTAAATGAAATTGGACAAGCACAAATTTTCGTCAATTAAATACTTAACTTTAATTTCCTTAATTCCCAATCTATGACAGAAAAAATGTTTACTTGGTCAAACTTATAAATTACCTTAAAAATTTAAAAGATTCTCAATCTTATTCTTACTTTTATATTTAATGCTAAATTTGTACCAAATTTTGGATTATTAGGTTTGAGTTTTGGAAATCTTAAACCAATATTAATATATAAAATATATAAAACAAATATATGCATAAAATAAATATAATATTATCTATACCTTGGGATGTCACACGGAAATTCAATTGTGTATTTTGATATCATTGTTCTACGTAAATGTTTCCAATTTGTTCCTTAAGAATATACATGCACATATGCATATATATATTTAAGATATTTGGATAGTTTATTATGCATATATATATTTAAGATATTTTGGATAGTAATCTATATTAGATTAGAAACACCAAGCCATGTACAGAAAAGTTTGCAATGTGTTGTAGATTTTTGTGATAGATTATCTTAGTATAAAACTCACAAAACTAAATATCGACTTAAGGAAAGTACATTTTCGACTTATTTTTGGAATTACCTTGGAACTGAGCCATTTTGTCATATTTGCAATATCACTATGGATTGTATCTTAGCCTGATTTACTGATAAAATAACGGAGCAAAAATTGACTTTATCTTATGTTCAAAACTATGTGTATACTTCGGTAAGACTTTCGGACTGATACCAAAAGAAATTTTAAAATCCATATTCATATAATATGGTACAGTATACGCCAGTATATCCATAACCATAGCAACGTAAACACAAGCCTCTGGAAAATCCCTCTAACAACGTATAGGACAAGGGAAAACAAGTTGACTCGTAGATTTATTTCAAAAATAGAAATGGAGCTCTTTTGCGAGAAAATATTAAGGATCCTAAATATGAAACGACAAAGGCAAAATTATTTTTAATTTGAGAACATTTCGTATCCTGCACTCTCATCCAAGCAAGTTCCTGACGTAGAGAAGTATCATCGAAAATTGTCTGTTGTGAGCATGTGGGAGATTTTTTTTTTATCCTGGAAAAAACTACCAAACATACCAAAAACCATACAGAAGAGTAGCTGGCATGCTCTGTAAAATTCATTTAATAGAGTTTTCAAGGGGGCATATCACGTATGATTTTCCAAGAAATAATGACTTTGAGCATGGTTCGGGTGGTATGAGGGCGAATTTATTCAACAACATTTCGTTTTTTGTCGAATAAAATGGCATATTTACATGCTAGGTTGGTGGCTAGGCTTTCCGCAGCCCTTAACAGCCTAGCAAAAATCGAATTCAATGGGCGCAGCATGGAGGAGGTAAAAAAAAAATTCACAGAATAAGGCAAAAGATTTATCCCGATGGATACCCATTGAGATTGTTGAATCCCGGCACATGAAGCTATCCAGCAGGCGGGGCTTTTAAACCTAGCAAAATCGATGGGGACTGTCGACGGGGGTGTACAGTTGGTATCAAACTTTAAAGATTTTAATTAAACGCGAGTTCAAATTTACCGGAAGGGCGGTATAGCATTCCAGGGCTCATCAGAGGAGCATGGAAGAACCGCAAACTCTTGTATAAACTTGGTATGTAGGGTATGGGAAGTTGGAATGATGGGCGTTCGAGGTAAAGGGGGAATATATGAACACTTACCGGGTATTTCTGGGTAGCTGTATGTGGTGGAACATTCTTCCCATGTTTCGTCAATTAACGAAATTATATATGAAGTGCTCTTAATTAAAAGCTCTCAAAGCATTCATTTTGCCCCCGGGAACTGGGACCCGAACCAGAAACGACGCCGAACTGTGGGCTCTTCTCCGCATCATCATCCCCAATTCCCATATACGGCACATCCACTGTGTCTTCGTATAAACAACCATCTCTGCCAAATCAATTGATGCCACCCAAACATAACCTCAAATATTGATGGTTAACATTCGTATATGCACACTGACGACGGGTGGGTGCCGCACAGCACATATGCACATACGTAGGACCATATATAGTGTGGGCCCTACATTGTAGAGGTCCTTCCACAGTAGAAGAGGGCCTTACACAGTGTGGGGAGAGTGGGTACGGTGGTTTTCTGCATGCAGAATGCAAATAAAAGACCCGGCGCACGAGAAGCTCCTCATTGTATCCGGGCACGAATATATTACGGATCTGCAGAGTTGAAAAAATGTGTATTTTCAGCAATTGAAGAGCATTTTGTTTAGTTCTTAGAAAATTTTACGCTGCCGTCGTAGATCCTGTAGATTTTCTGAGTTCGCATTAATCCTCGCCTTAGAGACCGAACAGGGGGGTAGAAGCGGGTTAGTACAACATTAAAGCACACTATGAATGCAAACAAACCCTTTTTCTTGGCGGGGTCCTCTACCCCTCGTGTTTGTGTCGCGAAGGCCCAGCGCCTCACTAGTCCTAGACCAGAAAAGCAAGAGTTCCATAGCAGTCGGCAATCTACAGATATACCATAGAAACGTCTGCAATTACGGAAAGTTAGTTATTGAGAGTCGACAGCGTGAGTGCACTCAAAGACAAAATCTACGGGGGATATTGAAAGTTCTCCGTGTTCCATCTTCTCCGAAACTCGAACTATCTTTGTCGATGCTTGGGCAGGAGCTTGTGGGACGATGGTGGCAGTTACCTCCTCTATGCTGTTGGGGCTTCTCTATGGAATAGTTTCCGTTGCCAACGTCGAAAGTTGTTTTCCAGTGATGGCTAAAACAATGTGCACTAAGCGCATAGATGCTTCCGGGTGCGATTCTGCAAACAACAACTGCAAACGATTTTAAATCAGCGCTTAGGAGTATTCCAGATATCAATAAAAATGGAACTTTGTTGCTACGGCTCGTCCTTCGAGCTGATAGAGGAACTGCTCCTCTTCCGTAAGGCATATGGAGAGTGGGTATTTTTCTGATGTTTGCGAAATATATGCATGTATATAGGAATAAGACAATTTCCTGTTAATCGAAGCTACTCACTACTTCTCTAGGTTATCCAATTAATTTAATGCTTATTGGATTTCGAGTACAGGTATTTTATTTTTCAAGGAAAATATCCGTTTTTGGCCTGTAGGAAAACCATGTACAAAAATTTTGATGGGAGATTCCACTTCAATTACTTGTAGAGCTCTTTTTATGGCATTTGGGAGAAAAATGTTTTATTTACTTGAATTCTTGAGAACAACTATAAACAGTAGGTACTGAATTTAATTACTAACTCACAGAAAGAGTAAATGAATGAAACTTTGAGCAAACTTTTTATAAATTATTTTTAATTTGTCAGTAAAGAATAATTTGATTTTGATTTGCTTAATTTGTTCTTCAGTGGGCCCCTCAAGGAAATAGTGGACATTAGTTCTATTTTTCTAACCTATAGATTAAACTGAAACTCGAAGATTCTACATATTTAGAATATTTCGAGATGTAATAATTATGGCGTAACCGAATGTTTTTGGAAGCGTTAATAATAATATTAAATACTAATAATATTAAACTTTCTTTTATTAAAATTGTTCAAAAAAAAAAAATGAATAAACATGTAAACATTAATAATATTAAACTTTCTTTTATTAAAATTGTTCAAAAAAAAAAAATGAATAAACATTGTAGAAAATTTCATTTTCTTATTATTGAAATGTTGAATTGCATTCAACTTTAATCCCAGTGGACTTAACTTTAAAATAAAATTATTGAAACTTAACTTTAAAAATAAATTATTGAAAAGTATCAAACCTACTTGATTGGACTGATTTAAACTTACCTTAATTAATCTTAATTTCACTTAAACTTAACCTGATTTTGATTGACTTTGATTTGCCTTCTAATTGATTTTGATTACGCTGGTTTATTACTTTTCAACTTATCTCTATTTTCCAAGCTTTCTGGCTTAATTTTGAATTAATCTTAATCCGGGGAGTGAAAATTAAGTTTAAATGGACCTTGATTTACTTCGATTTTACTTAAACGTTGTCTAAGTTTTAAAAAATTTTACGGTTTGACCTTAATCAGTTCTCGGAAATCTCTTTTGTCTTTTGAGTTTAAAAAAGTAGATTAGATTAGATAGATATCATAATAGTACTGCTTTTATTGCTTTGAAATATAAAAAATAACCTGATATACTGTAAATTGTTTGAATATGGAATTTTTACCATGTTCTTTATTTGATAATAATAAAAGTCTCGTAAAAATCAGCCGATAATAAAAGCTTTGTAAAAATAAAATAAATATATTTTTGGAGTGGTAAAGATACAAACAGATCTATAATTTTTTAAAGTTATTTAGAAATGAAAGTGTTGTAATCAATTAATTTTGGCCCAGTGAAGTTACAAACGGGAAGGCAGATAAAAATGTACACCTCAGTACATGTACGTTCAGCTCTCAGGTGTATTCCGAAGAAATTTATCCAATTGCAATAGCCAAAAGGTTTAAACCTTTTTGTGGCTAGTATTGCGGTGTATGGATATAGACAATTGCATGTAGCTTTAGTGTTGTACATATTTTTGAATGCTACTCTGATTGAAAATTGTCTAGGAACTACAGTGTAACATGTTTGTGTTGAATACCTATTTCTAGTCACAAAAGCACTTACTGCTAAATAAACAAAAGGCATAGAATTAAACGTTCCATAAATATTTGTTGTTGAAATTCTTGAAATACTGGAGAACTATAGCAGAGTTCAATTACAATTAAACTGGCCCACCCACCCTAGAGTACTTTAGAGCTCCATGGTGCTCCTCTGGCATTCCCGGGCAAATAACGAGAGCTCAAGGGCGTATTAAGCCCAACAAAGAGAAATGATTCAATTTCGGGGAAAAGAGTGTAGCTCGGGCGGATAAATTTGATCAGAATTTAAAAATGTCTGCCAGCCAGAAGAAGAAGAAGAAGAAGAGAATGGATGGAAGGCCTTCATTTATATTGCAAAAAATGTTGCTCGTACCGCCTCTTTCTTGGATACAAGACATCCGTAATAATGTTTAATATCAAACTTAATTTGGGACAGGGTGGATATCATGAAAGACAGCAAAATGTAGACCACGATGTTTGCCCAGGACAACGATGGTAGAGGGTGCGCAGGACGCATCTTCAAAGCGGACAGGAGAAGCGGGGGAATTTACTGCGTATTGAAAAGATAAAGTGGAAGCGAAGTAACGCGAATATTTCAATAAATATGAACAAGGGTTGCGAAATTTTATTAGGCTGGCTTCGTTCGTTCCGTTCGTTCGTCGCTATAACGAAATTTAGATTGTTTCTGAGGCGAATTTCAAGGAAGCCTTCTGTATTGTATACGTCTTACTCAAGACGGCACCATATACCACACATAAAGCATATCCCCACACATCAGTGCACATCGCGAATGAAGAAAAGAAAAAAACGTTTTTTTTTTTTTTTTCTTAAGGCTCTAGGGCGCGCACCGCGCTCTCAACGAAGGCTCGAAGGAGGCCGACCTGAGGTGCCCTGGAGCTTCTGAAAATTTCCCTCCCCGGACCTTAGCGTGGTCGTTTTACTCCTTCGAAGGATAATCTTAAGATGTTTTCCATACGCCGCCGACATTAATTCCGATGATAAAAGAGATTCTCCGACGTCATGCAAATATACACATCTTTGGCATGGCTCCTCGTACATTCGGGACGCGGGCATGTGCTTAAGGAAAGTTCCTTCATCTCCTTCAGGAGGCTGTATTCTGTATATAATTTACGGTTATAAGCGACTTCGGGGGTTCTGGGAAGATGGGAGGACATAAGGAAAAGGGTTAAGTCCCCGAAGGATATAAAGTTGCTAAAATAGAAAGTGGTTGGATAGAGCGAACTTACATACAGCCCGAATCTAGAATCTTTTTGCGGGAGCCCTCAAGGGAAATGTGGGGAGTCTTCTTCACGTGCACAAAAACCACATTAAAAGGGGGGATTGGACAGGCGGGAGAGGAATTGAAGTTTTCAGTCCCAACAAATGAGACGTTTGGGACTGGTTCGGTCATTACTCCAATAAAATTCCCGTATAGACTTTTAAGACTTCTCTGCACACCGATCCTGAATTTTATAGCACGAGCATTTCCATACATTTGTCATCTTGCTCAGTTTGGGCACGTCTGTCTGCCTTATGTCCTTTTTGCCCTTTGGATATTTTTTTTCTTTCTATGTTTTGCTAAGGTGGAATCCCTTCACGACCTGATTAATCTGAAGCAATTAAAGTTGGATCAGCCCAGCTTATGATTGAGAATATATTTATGTTAATACAAGTTCTATGGTAGACCGCTAGCAGCATTAAGGTGATTTCCCTATAGCACATCTAACAAGAATCAATAAGAACAGGAAAGGGAAACACTCAGATTATGGGCTATAAACTTTTTTTTTTTGAAAGTATGTTATGTAATCAATCAATCAATTTAAATCTAGTTAACCAGTTTTGTGCAAAGTTTCTTTAAGGTCATGTTTTCCCTCATGGCTTGAAAATAATAAATATTTTAGAATAAGACCTGGACACTTTATTTTACTCTCAAAATAAACGGAAAGTTAAAAAATGTATGAAAATGCTGCTAATGATACTTGATATTCAATCAATTTATCATTTCGAAAAAAGAAATTTTAATAACTTTCGCTCACATTTAATTTCCTTGTAAATGATTGGCAGTTGTAATCAACTTCTAATAATATACAAAAACTCATTAAACTACAGCGCAAGTAAAAGCATAAAAGGATAAATAAAGAACTGAATTTCATTTATCGATCTTTTAAAAATACTTTGGCAGTCTTAGAAGAGCAAGCAGAAGTAAACACTTTTACGAAATTAAGGAAGGAGATTTAATGCTTTGAATGTAACATCAAGTGCAGAAGAAATTCTCCGAAAAGTAAACATTTCCATGCAAAAGGTATAAGGAAGTACGAAAAAGTTTATTTTTCAAGTTTACACAGCATTTCGTTTGTGGTTAGAAAACCTGAAATAATTTGCGGCTTTGATAATTTTATCTCTTTAGAGTTCTATAGTTACTGCAAATAAGGACAGAGTTTGAAACTTTGAGTGTCTGCTATTGAGTTTATTTTTGTAATTTTCATTTTTAAATGAAAGTATTTCAAACATATGCTTAAAATTTGCTAAGGACTTTATAAGTAGTATTTCCTTTAGTACTTTACATTTTTTAAATTTTTTTTATTTAATACAAAGTATTTTATTTTGTGAAAAATAACTTTAATTACTGAAAACGACAACCGTCAGTTAACGATTAATTTGCAATGCATAAAAAATTCGTTTTTTCTAGAATTATCCCATTTTATTACTTCTCACTATTAAGAAAAATGAAACGAACAGAGACTTCTATAGTAAGAGTGTAAACGGGGTATCCTGAAATATATTCTTCTTTTCAATAAAATCGTATTAAGAAATAAAATTGTTTCTAGAAATTATAAAGAAAATAAAATTAGCAACTCAACAAATCCATTTAGGAAAAAAACTAAATTATTACAAAAACTGGAAAATCAGACTAAATATTTTAAACGTGTTATAATAAGCAAAAAATAAGAAAAATCCATTTTTTTCCATTTTAAACAGTATGTAATTGTATAATAAAATTTTAAAACTTTTCTCTTGATTGTTTACATCAGGAGCTACTAATTGGCCGATGATGAGTACCTTCATTGTGAATTTATAACATACAAGAGACAAGGTGTACGCATTTTTCTCAGTATAAAAATTTAAAAATATTTTCTTTCATATTGGAATTGCGTCCTTTCTAGAATTAAATGAACCAGGAACCGCCAGAGCCCCGGAAATCTTTTCCTGTCTAATTTCCCTTGCTAGTTTTTGGCCAGCGTGGTTACCCGGAAAGCAGCGTTTAGTTCCGCACACATAGCCTTCTAAAGTAAATATAGACATGGTTCGTCGGAAGCAGGATCGCTGTTCGCGTCTTCCAAACTCTTCTAGACTTTCTATCCGGGAGTTCTAGGAGCCCTTGCCACCTTAATCCAATGTAAAAGGCATGAGATGGCGCTAGTACGACTACAGGGCCTAGAAAGGAGATCCTTCAACAAATATGTACCGTCCGTTTATTTTCCCTAAAATTTTCATTTTAAATTAAGGGCTGAAGCACCTCGTAAGTTATGTACATTTCCGAAAAGCACTAAACTCCTGTTACGGCCCTTTCAGAGGAGCCATTCGGAGTTGTGATTTAAAATGAGAAAAGCCTTTCCGTAAGGATCGTGGACGAGGCAAAGCTATGCTTCGGCGGCCCAGGCACTACTGTTGTGCAAACACTATCTATTTGCTTTGAGTTTCAACTTGCAACCCAAACAGACAGACAGACAGACAGGCAGGCCTTTGCAAACGAAACTGGAAGACTACTGAAGCGTTTCCAAGGATTTGTCCATTTTAGGATCGGTCAAGAGCGTCTACGTAATATTTGCGATATATGTGTATGGAGTTTGCATCCGCCCAGATCCCATCATAGTTACCCTATACCTTGGAAGACTGGGGAAGTCCCAGCTCTGAGGCAGGGTTTTAAGCATACCCGGTAAAAGTAATAATTGCGTTGTCGGCATTTTTTCACAGAGTCTCTCCCATAAGCGCCCTCCGACACAAGGTGACGTTGAAATTCTTAAAATGTCACTGCTATGCTACTCATAACAACATCTTAAGATCCTTGGAAGAAGCTTAAATGCGGGCAGTAAAAATAGAACATACCGTTGCTCCCGCCCTTGGTCGGAGGCTGCCTGAAAGAAGAAGTCTTCCATTTTGTACAAGGAACGCCCCATATCACCCTCACCTTCCCCGTTCCAGCCCTTCCTCTTTTACTCTCCTCTTTGGCTGTTATTCAACGCTGGAATGATTATAGCATTACGAAGAAAAATTCCGCAGGGAAAAATGTGTTAATTGAAATTTCAAATTATCCGTAAGGTTGATAAAGGTTCTTTGATGTATACGGGACGAGGTGTTTCTAAGGAATTCATAAGACGCCTTGAGGGATGGAATCCGTCGTTTACAGGGTAAATGGCACACAAATTTTACCTTGAAAAACGTTGAGCAATTTCGAAAATTTGTATGATTTCCAAAGAATATTTAATCTACTTGTAATTCTCGCCCTCGTGGACATCGTTGTTTTAATTGGCGCGGGGGATTTAGGGAGAAAAAATAACCCTAGGGCGTAGAATATTTTCCTTTTTTGTACTTTTCGTTTAAGTGTACTCTAATCAGAAACAGATGTTGGTTTTAAATTAGTTCCCTGTAGCGATTAAAGAGAAACATACAAGTAATTGTTTTTTAATAGAATTTCTTTTTACTAAAAAACACTTTACTTAGAAAAGAAAACATTTCCTTTTAGTGTTGAAATTGTAAACAATAAATTGGACACACGTGAGAATTAATATAGCCTATGATTTAGAACATAAAAAAAACTGATTTGAAATACAACTTCATTAATTAATTAGCTCTTTTTTGGAAATTATGGGAATAAAGTTAATGCAAAGTTATACGCAGTCTCGAATAAAAAACGGTTCGAAATTGCCACAACTCCCGAATAACACGTTAATTGAGTTATTATTAAATTTGCAACTAAATGTTCATTTATGTATGGATCTGGATTATTGGATAACACGGCTTTCAATAACACGGAACCAATTACCTGTGTTATTCGAGGGTTGACTGTATTTTAACCGATCACAAATTTTATATAAATTCAAAAAAATTACTATTGTTCTATTTGGTGAAGCAATTAATAAACACTTTCATTTTTAAATTTTATAAATACTTTTGGATTTTAATATGCTGATAAAGAAATAATCGCCTTTTTCATAAAAAGCAAAGACTAGTGATAAATATTTCTACGTGTATTAAAATCTACTAAGAAAAACTAATACATTCATTTAATAGGATTATAAAAATAGAAACCTGATTTTCGGAATTAATTTGCGTAGAACATTTTTAATGCAATTCATGTACGAGCAAGGCGCTCAATCTAATATTAGAAGTTTTTTAACTCTAGATTAAAATGGTTGTATAGAGATAGTGTTTTATGGGGAAAAAGAAATTAAATAAAACAAATTAAAAGCAGACTCAGTCTCATTTAAAATTTATATCTGATTAATATTGCAACGAGGGGCAGCCTATTTGCATAAATAAAACGCTTATAAAAAGCGTTAATTCTCTGATCCTTACTGCGGCGTACATCCTTTTAATACCCTGAAAGGACATGCACATAAATCTCCTTAGCGAAAGTTAATATTCACTGTAATATTCGTCCAAGAGATAAAAATCTGAAGCAGCGGACTTGCTGAATCGACAGAAAATAATTGCCGGCGAAGCATGTAAAATAAATTTTACTCTAGCGAAAAAAATCGGTAGAGAATCCCATTCAGCTGGCTTGCGGAGTAAAAAGCCCGTGAATGCGCTATTTTAGCAAAATGAAGGCATTTTTCTCAAAAGATTTATAGTTCCCACAGTAGTGGGGCCCGAATCGATAGCGACTTGAAATACTTTTCTGGGCGGGCATTTTTGTTTGCAGCTGAACTTTGCGGAGGGAAAGTATTAAATGGAGCTGTTTTCGAGAGAGCTAGATGCAATTTGTCATTTAGAATCTAAGTTTTTATGGATGTTGTTTATTGGAATTTTTGGATAGCCCGTACGAGCATTTATGGGTGCATCCTCTTTCGTAGTCACTATTTAGTAGTGCGGAGGGAAGACGAAATTAAAAAATTTGTCGTGGAATTATGTGCATATAAAATTTATTATATTTTCACTGTTCTCGTGACCTCCTTGGCCGTTAAATTTGTGACGTGATCTTTGATTTAATATATCGATTCTTTTATTATTATCTTTATACGGTTGTCTAAGGGTATTACATTACAAGACTTGTTTCACATGAATACACTAATTTTAACAGTTTAATTATCCAATTTAAGAAAATTGATACCGAAATGTTCAAAATATAAATTAAGGGTCACAAAAATATAATTCTATGATCTTTATAGCGTCGACTATATTTTAATTATATTGTAGCCTTTTTAGTTTTAATAACAACATCTTTTAATGAAACAATAATTATATTTAAACATATTTTACTGAAAATAAAAGATGAATGTCTTCGAAACTTCAAACCATAATTAAATACATCGCACTTTCCTGTAATTGTTAATTCAAGGCTATCAAGTAACGCACATGCTATCAAAACTCGTCTAATAGTTTTAATAGTAAACAATTAAACGAGCAAATAGATAAAAAGTTAGGGTTATTTTGCATGATTTCATTTAAGTGATCTTGCTATTTTTTAAATTTAGCGATACCTTGAAAAATTGTAGTTTTTAAAATCGTTTCATAATTAAATATCACGTTTGTATTCATACATTTAATACTACATTTACTCGAAGGCAGGAGCCTTCACAAATCTGTATATTTAGAGAGAATGGATTAAATCGCATTGTTTAAAATGGTTGCCTAAAATGTTCTAAATAAAATACAATAAAAAAATAAAAGTTTACTTGTTTACTTAGTGGTTGTTGCATGTTGCTTTATTTCGAATTAACTTTTATAAAATCATCATTTTTGTCTACATATACCATAATATCAAGTGTGAAAATAAGTTATGATATAGTGATAAGAATGGAAGTTCAAGAATTGTTAAATAAAAAATTCCATTCCAAGAATATTCTGCTTAATAACAAGACTATAAACAAGATAAAAAGCAAATAGCGCAATTTTTCCGAATTTGTCACATAAAAACCGATTCGAAATTTAAAATCATCAGTCCTGAAATTTTCTAGATCACAATTTTTATTTAGGACAGAATGGGGATGGTGTTGTTGTTGTAGGCGTATGTTTGTAACAACTTTTCTCTAACATGGCTAAAATGATTTTGATATGTTTTTTTCTTAATATTTTTTATTGAGTACTTTTTTATAGATTTTTTGCAATTGATGTAGAAATTTCAGTATAACAATGTTAATTTGGTGGAAATTTTGTCTCTACAAATTTTTGGTGCTAGTAATCATTCTTATATTTGTCTCAAATGACAGCGTGTCACCAGCATGGATTAAGAATTATGAATAAAGTACAGAAATATATTTTCAAAGAAAAAATGCAGTAAATATATCCTACTTCTCTTCACACTTGTTGGATGAATACTACTTTAATGTACATCCGTGTCATAAAAGGAAACTAATCCTGATTAAAAACAAATATAATAAACGAAATCTCGAGTAAATTAATAAACTTTATTACAAAAATCCAAAGGCAAAATAAATTGTGATTTTGGTGTTATTTAGATTTTGCTAGTTCGAGTTATACCATTTTTGGTTTTTTGATTCAATTTGTTTACATGTTTTCTTTTTCTATTTTCTATTTGGTCAGTAGCAAACGTGAAAATGTGTTTATTTGAAAATCATCGTGTAAAATTGAATTAAATGAAATGACATTAGAAACTTTTCCATTAGTATTCTATTTCTGGTTTGATCCATTCCGTTGCTACTAAACATGTCTCAATCAATTTGCCATTTGCGGTAGTGGGTACTTATTCGAATGAAACTGAGTGAGTTGCATAAAATCTGTCTCTGATGTGTGCACCACTGCCAGCATTTTACTTTTCCACCGTGAAAGTCCTGGGAGTGCTTGTCGGTAGCAGTTACGAGTGAAGGCCCAATTTCAAGTGGATGTGGAAGGGCATAAGTGATCCCATAAAAGTCAGTATGACTTACCGGACCGACAAGCTAGTCAAGGGTCAAACATTAAGTACTTTGGACATAAGCCCAATCGGTCCTTATTATCAGGATTATTGCAATTTATCGGAATTAACTGCAATCCATTAGGTCCAGAACGCATAAAGTACGATAAGCTAAGGAGTCGTCCACATTACAGCTACTGTGTAAGCAGGCAGGGGGTCAAGAAATTGTTGGTGGTGGTGGGCGGATTCCGAGGAGCCCTTGCTGAGACGACGATGGTTTTAAAGTCAATTTCATTATTATCGCTTGACATTGGTAGCAGAAGAACGAGTCCCTGCAAAACATAGAAATTTCCCATAAAATCTCCATGGTCCCACTCCATTTATTGCACGTTTTACCCGAAATTGTAACTTCGGCAGTTATCTCCCAGAACGTAGATACAAACTTCGGTCGGGCTTTGCTTATTCGCCCCCTGCTGGCGTCTCTAGCCCCCTCACATGGGGATGAGCTCGAATTTACAATACAAGCACAATTTTCTACAGGGTGCTCTATAGACGTGATGCTACATCCCAGCATATCCCATTCGTATCCCTGCACAGAGTTCCCGAAAAAAGGTTCGAGTAGAGCAAAATGAAAGCTCAAAGCCCTGGCCGTAACCAAGGTAACCTTCTGGGTCTTCTAGATTAGCTCACGAACACACCATCAATCTAACACACCGATATGATGGGGCTCCGGACCTGGGAGAGCTGGGAACCGGGAACCGGGAGTCGCGGGAGGCTTTAGCTAAAGCTGGAGCACCGGATCCCTGGCTGGAGGTCCTGGTGCATATGGTTGGGAATGGAATTTCCATCTCAGTTTAAAATTGCACCATGGCATCATCGCATTGAGAGAACATTTTTGGAACAATACTTGTGAATGTAGCACTCCGGGACTCGGTCGGCTCGGGTGGCGAAAGTGCCCTCACCATCGTTTAGTACCACCGAACCTCCCCAATCGGTGGTGGTTCCATCTGACTCTCGAAACCCTGTTTTTGCTCAAATAGATGAAGGCAAACGTAACTCTCTCCGTTCTGTGCTGTTGTTTGCATCACCCTCTATTCTATTTGTGTTAAGCTTAACAAATTAAATGAAACCAGTTCCTACGAAGCTATAGAGCATTTTCCGTCGCACCCTGTGTATCCTGCCATTCCCGGGTATCCTGTACCCTGTGCGCCTTCCACGTACTATTTCGTCGTTCATCGAATGTAGGACGCCGAAAAATGTGTACGTACCTTAACGTCGACGGCGACGACGGATCGGGTGCGGCGGTATTCCGCCCTCTGTACAAACGACCTTAGGCTTTAATTATGAATGCTGGCGCGTACAACGTTCCTATCTTTCGGGGGATGTAAATCAACGTAAAACGCTAAATGAATTTTCTGGTCGAATTTATAACCGCAGTAACTTCGCAATTTGTTGTTCTATGGAAAAAAACAACAACAACAACAACAACAACATCATATAGCAACAACGAGGCATCACCTCCGCCCCCGTCCGAACGGAAATATCCGACTAATTTTCTCGATGTCGAAAGCAAATTGCAAAGTTATGATTTTTCGCCTCTAATTTCCTGCCCGGACGGATTTCGGTTGACATTCCACTGGGCGAAGTTTGCAATTGTAGGCTAATTGCTTCTACCCCAGTACTGCTCTCAGTAACCAGAAACTACATGCTGGCATTGCAATTTTCAATTTTCCCACTCATTTTCACAATTTCTACTGGCCGATCGATTTTCAAATGTGGGGAATGTGGAAAGTGTGTGTGTGTGTGTTGTTTTTCTTTTTCAACAAGAACTTTTTATGGTTCACCATTGAAAATTTCGAGAACAGGGAAAATGGTAAGTGAATATTGTAAATTGCTTTGTTATAACTTTTGAGGCCACCTATTCATTCATATTAGAGCTCGGAGGAAGTTGTTCATTGTACAATTTAAATAATGACTCGCTACATGAATGTACATTGTAGGATTAAGTGTACAAAGTTTTGTACGATATAAAAGAGAATACACTTCTCATGATGGTTACTACGTGCACATAAGTTTCGTCTTTTGGTACAGAAGTTACACATTTTAATACTCTCCCGTGTCTCTTTTGTGTTTGTTTATTTATTTTTTTCTTTAAAAACTCATGTCACAGTAAATAAATAATTTCGTCGTCATCACATTCATGCCCAACGTGCTTCACGATATTTATTATCCGATCTAATTATGATTTTTCCAAACTCCGTAACTAGTAAACCTTAAACAGTTTTAATTTTTAATAAATTTATCTATTTTAGGTAATTAGTTAAAGAAAAATTTTATTTAAATAAAACAGAAATTTAATCGCACGAAGGAAAATCCAATTGATTCCGTAAATAGTAAATTCCTTGCTGAGGATTTCACGAGCAGAAACAAAAGGATGTTCTCACGTACGAACGGATGATGCGATATTTGCCTAAAACCTTGCGTATTGAAGCAGTTCTGTTTTGCATTCCTATTGCCTACTTTGTTATCTCTTTCCACTTTTATCATTAATCAAATCATCTATGCTAAAATTATAAGTTCTAGATTTTCCTACTGCGACTACGATAATGTGAACTGAATTTCAAAATGTCGTTGTTGAATTTTGTTGGAACAGAATAGCATATTCGGTCATTAAATATGATATAACTTTTAATTTATTACTTAGCCGAGATCATAACTGAATGTTTTTTAGTGCCAATAAATTTTTAATTGTAGACATAGCTAAAAGCCGATTAAATTGTATGTCTAGAATTTTTTTTTTTTTAATTTGGAAGATACTTTAAAAACGAATATATGTTTGTTTTGTGTGCTTACAATTTCTTATACATTACAGCATACAAGAAAAAAGAAAAAAAAACATTAAATTTTTCCGACAGAAATGGTAAAAAAATTCAATCGAAATTATTCACAATCTGTCGATTTACAGTTATAAAGTTTTAATGAATAAAATTCTTAAAACTTTGTAAGAAAAGTTACAAAGCTTAATTCCCTTGAAATGAAACTTTCGAACAGCACAAACTTTAAAAATAAAGGCTCCCCCCGCTAACAGTTTAAAAGAACCCATAACTGGGGAGTCATGAAGTAAAGTAGAAACTTTGGTTAATATTAGCGAAGTTTTTTTCCATTAGCCGAGTAAGAAAAATTGAAAGGGTGCGGAGAAGTCGCCCAAAAGTGCCGGCGTGTGTTCATTAAAGCCAGTGCTCTTCATTCAAAATGTTATGACTTAATAAACAGCACACGAGCATTTTGATATTAAAAATTGAAGCGCCTTAATGTTCCCTATTGCCTTAGATATTTTATCCTTCATAAATCTCGCCCTCTTTCTGGGTAAATTCAAGACGACCAGACCTCTCCCCCCCCCGTTCCTTGTTCTGGCTCTCCAGTGTATTTTTACAATCTTGTTTTTTTCTTAGTCCTCTTCACTTTTTTTTGATGAGTAAGACCGCCGAGAGTCCCTTCATAGTACCTGGAGGGCACTAGGGGATGGACTATGACTAGAACACTGAACAAAACAGATTTGTCTAATAAGGCCTGCTCCAGCCAATTATCGAGTCCAGAAAGGTCATCATGGAAGCACAATAATCACATGCTCATCAAATATTCAGATGGCTCATTAGGAATTCTTTTGACGTCCTGAAAGGGAATATAAAATCCTTAAAGTGCCTCCTTAAAAAGGGTTTAAAGGGTTTAATGCAATTGGCTATGAGATATTAGAATTCTAGCATCGTCTGCCCCAAAGCTGGGATATTCATTTTTTTGTTGCTCGCTTGGTAATACTGTAATTAGCAATTTTGATCAGGGAGTACTTTTAGATGCAGAAGCGAATTATGCGGCGAACGTTTCTCATGATTTTATGTAGCTAAAGGATTCAGCTTTCTTTTTTTTTAAGAATAATTTTCGATAATGCAAAAAAGACATTTTCAAAACGTTTGTATATTTAAGATATAGCTGATTCTTTGCATTCTTAAAACAATGGTTAGTTAAAAATTATCTCCCTTTGGCTTTTAGGTTCAGAGACACTTCTCCAGTACGAGATTATTGACCAGAACACTTTAAATCAATATCTCAAAGTGTTTTTTTTTAAATATTCATAGGTAATTATGTATCAAACTGAAACATTAAAAATACTAGAGGATACTGATCTATAAGCTTTTTACATTACGACAGCAAAAATGTTAACTAATTCACTTATAGTGCAAAATTGAAAATCTTCCCAATTTGGATAGATGCAACTACATTTATCTTTCATTTATCTGCCTAGAATTTGTATGTTAAATTTTCCGTAATAAAGTCATAATCTATGCAAAGTCGTACAAACTAAAAATTCGTCATCCCTGTTTTATAATCGCCTTAAAAGACGAGCAGTATGAAAAATTAATTTAAAGTGAAAAGAAAAAAATATCCGGCATGCTGACGGAGCCTTTCCTGCGATTGAAAATTTGTTCATTTGTTTAATGCATTTCGCGCAGAGGATTAAGCATCTGTTTTTTTCAATTTTTCTTTTTTTTTGTGTTTTATTTTTATTTTTTAATTTGAATGTCGGTTTTTAATGGGATAAGTTTTTTTCCAGGCCGACAAGGAGTTCAAATGAAATACGAATGGGCATGATTCGCTCTCTTTTCGCAATAATTTTTCCAACTTTTTTTTCCGCGCGAAAAATGCGGAGACCGTGTTGCGTCCGCACCAATTATCCTATAAAAAAAGTAAAATTAAAAAAAAATTAAAAAAAATAAAAATACTCGCTGGTGCGTTTATCATTCCATCAGCGCAAACTGGACGTTTATGCAACCAAGCGGCTGAAGCGCCAAAAAATTTGAGTTATTTATTGGATAGCTGAATGTATAAATTGAATGGTCGCGGGGGTGGATGCAGGGCATTGCGGCGTGTGACTGTAATGAATGAGGCTCCACTGCGAAGCCGCGTATCAGCGCCAGGGCTTCGGACCAAAAAAAAATTATATCGCCTATAAAAGTTTAAACACAGACAAGCCCAGGGTCCAGGTTCAACATATCGCACCCGGGAATCCCTGTGGGAGAGCACCAGAAGGAGCACGGGTGTAAGGGGAGGATAAAAGATGAAGCAGCATCGGTGCAATCTTCCTAAAATCAGATTAATCATGCATGAAGGATTTTATTCCACCACGACAACACACAACCACCACCGTCATCCCACTCACAGCCCATTAAAAGCGTCGCCCGAGGCTGTTGGTTCGGTTCTCGGTTTCATTTGGCCGGGCCAGGATCTAGGATCCAGGAATCCCTGGATCGGGGACCAGGAAGAATCACCAGGGGTGAGTTAGCTGCTCATGATATTCTTTTCTAGTTACCAAAATATGAATTGCCATATGGGAACTGATGCTGCTGTTGGCTTCACTCCCCGAATCCTGGTTCCCCGACACCCGCTATGCCAATCCCAGGGACGAACGTACATGCTGAACTGACCCCGAGGTCCTTTCCTGTATCTCCCTGACTATATGTGTTCTGTTGCTGCTTGCACGCTTTTGATATCGTTTTGATGAAACCCAGACTCTGGGACTCCGGGCAACGGATATATCCCGGGTATTTCTGAGATCCTGCCCATCTCGTCCAATCTCATCCTGTCCTGTATGTGTACAGGGTGCAACCGTTGCACACTTGTAATATATGTAAATAATATGTTAATGCCGTGGGCTAGTAGAGGCCTTTCTGGTTGGAACGCAGTGCCCCCGGATTTACTGGGATTCTAACTAAAAATCATAGAGCCATAGATACATACACGTGCTTAACATGCTTGTTAATAAATGATAATAAAAGTTGCAAAATTATTATGCATTTTGCTTAGCTACTATCGGCATTCTATCTCTCTCGCTTCCTACCACCTGACGGGACGTTATTGTATTCATAATTAAGGGAATCCATAAGGATTTGGAATTAATTTTCTCCAGAACAATACCTCGTGCCACCACCGTGCCATTCACTGCCGGCCAGATTTGCAGGTGCTAGCTAGTTGAACTTACCGAAGCCATTCTACCAAATTAATTAGGACGTGGTACAGAGTTGTGATCCATGTGTTCTTCTGATAGTGGTAGAAGTTATCTACCATCTATACAAGAGCGATTTAAGCCGGTTAGAAGCCCTTGGTGGTAAGGTTTACAATACCCCGACAACAAACAATATAATCAAAATAATTTATACAGGCTGCGACATAATTGAATATAATAAAGTACACCACTAATTTAGATACAATAGCTTTTTGTTTAAACATATTTGCAAAAAATAAAATTTATATTTTTTATTTGAAATGAAGATAGTTATCTGGGTGAAGGAAGGAATTAAGTATATTCGTATATACGTGAATATATTAATACTTTTAAATTATATACTCTTAGCATTTGTACTGTTATTAAAGTAGGGGGACCTGCATTTGAGAATATTAGGAAGATATGCAAAGCAGAAGTTCTGCAGAAGGAAGTCTGCATGGATGCAATGGCTCGAAAGATGCAGAAATGTTACCATAGTACTTCTTATCCTTAATTACGGAGCATTCATGTAGAAGATCCAAAGATCCAAGAGAATCATGCAAATTAGACTAGGAATCAGTTGGCTACACCACCTATCACATTAATTCCACAGCAGTGCACTGTTTGATTCCGCTAATTCGCCCCGCGCTCCCCCGAAAGAATGCTAAGTACACTTCTTCGTTCATTTTAAGACGGCAATTCATTTAAGATTTAATTATACATTTTCCCCTTAATGTTATTACTCTGTTCTCTACCGCTCAGGACGAAGAAGATTTTCCATTAATTAATACGTCGGAAATAAAATAAAAAAAGGGGAAAAAAATATATATATAGCAAAGAGACAGCAGGAAAAGCAGTGGTCTCACTATAGCATAGAGTCCTGTAGGGCCCAGATTCTTCTGAAGAAGAGACTCCCATTTCTCTGTCGGGAAGTTCGCGCGCTTTAATGAGTTTTGTCGTTTTGTGTACCCTCTCCGAGGAGCACGGCCGGGGCTAGATAGTGTCCTCATTAAATATAAATTGATGCTGTGTTTCTGTCACGAACAATTCATTACTCTTCCCAGCACATTTTCGATCCCAAGGACTCTCGACGAGGGAGCCCAATTCGCTTTTTCCCATATATGATTGCGACGGAATGGTCCCTATACATACATTGCTAGCAAAAAGTTTGAGACCGCCGTATATAAAATAACTACGACCAGAGCAACAGCAGGTATTTTATAAATTCCTGAAATCCTTCTTTTATTATAGGGCTTATGGAAGGATTACAACTATACCAGGATTTTCTATTAAAAGGGAAAGAAATAAAAAAATATAGGTACAGGTTTACCAATCGATTGTCTGCCGCATCAGCATAAGTATAGTGGGATAATTGTATAATTTGAACGTGCTACCAACACAAATAATAATGACTAAATTAATTGAGAAATAGTCGAGCCGAGATTTTTTGCAAAAACAATTGGGTCAAAACTCTACATTTTCAAATTAATAATTTGAATATTATAATTTACTTGTTAATTTCCCGAAAAAGTGATGTTGATTGTGATTGTTTGCATTTCGAATAAGTTTTTCTTTATCTTTGTTTTGTTTATTTGATGCAGGTTTTGGGATAAGTAGAACAAATGTACAATCCTACACGATTTAAGCGTCAGTTTTACAAATCAATTTATATCAATTTTTTTGAGTTAACAGATATTTATTAATAATTTTTAACATTTTATTTTTAATAGGAATATTAGTATATTATTAAATTCGTTTATCTCATATTCATTAACTATTGAACAATATACCCCTAAATCTCTTTTTGCGCGATAGGAACGTTCATGAAAAATAGGCGTAAATATGTATAATTCACATAAAAGGAAATACAGATTTGAATTTGGAACATTAGATTCAAAATGAACATTCATTTTGAATCTAATGTTTTCATTTTTCATTGTTCGATTTGGAACATTAGATTCAATATTGTTTTAAGGTTTCTTCTGTGCCTACAGTTCAGTAAAATCTTCATCAACATGAATTCAGTGGTTTTTGAGTTAAGATCAAATAGCCAAACAGACGTTTCATTTATTATGTATAAAGATATACAACAACGATCTCGTTGTAAATCATGACGACATGAAGGAAATTGTTTCTTAAAGAAATTTTCAAATTATGAACCGCTAGTAAAATATTTTATTGAATACATTTTGATTGAACTTTAATTAAAGTCCATCAACTAATCTTCGAGATATTCCAGTTTGTAAACATGACAAAGTAATGCGCCTGAAGATTATTGGCTGTAAACCTCTGCACTTAGATTATTTCCATAGAATTTTTTTCACGTATACAATAAAAGTTGTAGAAAAATATGCTAAAAATTTGATTCTTTAAGCCATGATTTTAGCATAGGCAACGGTTATAAGTAATCATAAAAATTTTGGAATACATATACATTACATTATTTGTGTAAACGATTATAAACAGCTACCAGTTCTTTAGGGTATTACATACGTACTATGAAGGGACCTCTTATAATTTTTGTCAGTAATGTATGTGGGCTACTCTCTTAGGCAAAGCAAACTGTCGGGCCCGAAAACATAACATTATACGACAGGGTCCCCCAAAGGGACAAGTGCCTCTAATTCGATCCATCATGCCCACCCGAATCTTTATATTTTCATTCAATTTATTCCTCTCTCCAGCGGTTGGTGGACGGAGGCGTTCAGTGCTGTGGCGGGAGGACGCACACGGCACAAAAGACCGCAGCAACTCCGTAAATTCATTTATATTCAGGCGAATGGTTGGTTTAACTTTTATCTCCTGCTAATGTGGCCACCATGAAAGATTAAAAGATAAAAGCCGGCGAGGCAGAGCCACAAAACGTCCGCAGCATTATAAATCGCGAAATTCCTAATGGCACCCGAATTAAGCTCCGCTTCGGGCTACAGAATGTCCCGAAACATGCGACACTCTTGCGAGTTGAGGCCTCCGTCGTTGAGGAGCGGACCGGGCAGACAGACAGACGCAGCATAAAGCCTACTGATGGTACCCCCTTCCCAGATGGCCACATCACCATTCCATTTCCATTAGCGAAAATATAAAACTTGAATATATCTGCATGGGGTTCCCTAGGGCTTCGTTCTCTGGCCGCCGCTGCTTCTACTGCATAATGCGTCTTTAAAAAGCGGCCTAACTAAAAGAGCACTATTAAAAGTTGTGCACGCGCCGCCAGACACTCGCGCGGGCGGGGTGCGGCAACAGGACGGCAACCGTTCGGCAAGAGGGTGGTGGATGAAACCGCGACGGCGGTGGTGGCTCGCCATCCCCCTAGATATAAATTTTAATCTTTGCCGTGGCCAAAACTTTAATTGAAAATTCCAGCAAGACAAAATCACAACCCTCCCTCATTCCTCGGCCACCGTCCCTGCTGTCCAAAATGAAATTTTTGAAATCGAATTCGGGAGAGCCCTCGAGTTGCTATCCGACGTGGGCATTAAATCCCGGCGGTTGTTCCTGGCGATTCCCGGCCTCTTCCCTGCCTACACAGCCATGAAAGCACGCCTGGCCCTAGCCTGGACCAAAGCAGCACCCAGAGGAGAGTCCTGAAAACATAAACACAGGAAACAACACAATGCCAATTGACTTCAAAGGGCCCGGCCCTTTGTGTGAGTGCATACAGGCGCAAAAAAATAATAAAGCGGCCAAAGAAGAAGGTTGCCAGGAACCGGGACCAGGGACTCTAGTAGTTCGATCCCAGCCAGACCCAAAGTCCTGGTGCCGTGCTAAAAAGTTCTCAACCTTTTAAGAAGGACGTGTTATAACGCATCTATTGCGGAATAGGACTCAGGAGTAGATCCAGATGCCTCTTGCCTTTCCCGCGCCTGGCCCTGAAACTTGATGGTAACCCAGCCCTCCCACTCTCGATGGCTGAAGGAAAGGGATGGCGGAATGGCAGGATGGCAGTCGAAAATGAAAGCGAACCCACCATCGAATCCACAGTCCCACAGGCTACCACCAAGAGTATCCAGCAGGAGCAGCAGCAGAACAGCAGCACAAAACACAACGCGACAATGAGATGAGATCTGAGCGCTATCGATTTTTAGATTAGGTCCAGTCCTCTCGTCCCCTTCGTTTCTCTAGTCTTGTCCACCATATCCCTCCCTTTCCGCATGGCAATTCCATGTCTTCCGAGTTGTTCCCGGAGGGCAACCGGGAGAGGCATGGGAAATTTTCAAATGGCACTATAAGGAGGGCAAAAAATGATTAAACGTTTTTTAGGCTCGGATTTAATTAATGGGAGTTAGCCGGGAGTAACTGCTGAAGCTTGGGCCAGTTGGCACATAGTTGTGGTCTTTATGTGGGCAATATGTCAGCATTTTCTCGGTTTTTAAGGAAAACTAATTGCGCTAAATTTATTTAATTAATGTGTTTGTTCCGCCGCCGTTGTTACAATTACGACGACCGACCGACGACGACGGCCAACGGCCCGTTTGCGAAAATGTTTTGCGGTGATAAACCCAAATGAGCTTTGAATTGCCACAACCGAAAATGATCACACCCATAATGGCTATTGTTCTATGTACCTACACCATAAAAACCTTTCGACTGTACTTTAAATTTAACGTTAAAGTTTGGTAAATCCACAATGAACGCATTCTGTCTTTTGATATCAAATATTGAATGCCAAGCAATATTACAATATATTTAAAGATTTGATTTGAGGAGTAAATGATTTAGAAGAGCTGATATTAATTTAAAATATGTGCTCTTTAGACAAATTAATGCATTTTTTTACCTTTTGCTTAGGTCCTATATTACACAAAAGTGAATCTTCCAGTTTAAAATTGAAATATCAATAAATTAGTTTGAATAAGCTAATTTGTAAATAATTAAACAAAATCAAATACTTATTTACAATGTTCGAAATAAATTCCAACCCTTTGTCCACCCTTGTTTACAGGAAATTTGAATCGCTCTATTTTAAGTAGGCATTCCTAAAATTTCGCTTACAACAAAAGGGGCTCTATTGTAATCGTATTAGAAAATTATATTCAAATAAACAATTCGTATCTGCTATTCTAAGCTGCTTAAGGTCCAACTTACTGCGGAGCTAGCGCCAGTAAAATGAGATGAGGACGGCGAAGCTATGTGCACACTTTCTACTCCCGAAGGACTAAAAGAGGATGAAAAACTAATTGGGTGGTCGAATCCCTGTCGGCATTAACGAGGGTTGTAAATTGTGGTCTTTCACGTTACAGTTCAAGTAGGTACATCTAATAACAGAAGATAAGGAAAATTAGTGTTCTGACTTTTATGCAATTTTATATGTTTAGGGATTTTATTTACATATTAGATATGGATAAAAGTTATTTTTTAAAACCGACATCGATATAATATAGTGATGTCAGTTTTAACTACATAAGTATATATAAATAATTTGCTACAAATTTTAAAACTGTATATAAAACACGTACCAAAAAATTCGGTGTATAAACTAATTACATATTTTTATTATAGTTATTTATAAGTGTCTTCTTATTATAAAACAACAAAAAGAAGAATATCAAGTTATCTTATAACTAATTGCATTAATCGGACAGATTAATCCATCAAAGTTGATTATTTTAAAAGAAAAAAAAAGAGATTAAGCTAGGTCTAACTCTAAGGGCATACCATAATCATCTTATTAATCAATTAAATCATCGAACTTTAAGCATTAAGATAACTATGATGATAGCTAGACCTGTTCAATTGAAGTTTCCACATAGTCAATTTTGGCTTAGTCTCCCAGTGACGTCAACGGCAGTCAAACACTTCACTGTTTGCTTAATTTGCAATTACACGTTTTATAAAACAAATTGCATTTTTAGCTATATTCAAATATTCCTATTTACTATGAATTTAATTTAATAAATTAATATCTAAAGTTATTTCGAAATAGATAGTACCAATTAAACTTTTGTAATTCTACGTAAGGTCTACAAAAGCGATAAATAGACATTTTCCAATTTTATATCTATAAGAAGAAATTTTGAGTTAGTAATTTAGATTTTATTTATTAAATTGTTCACTTTATACAGGCGTAAGAGGCGTATAAACAAAACAATCTTAAATTAATTTTGAAATCAAATTCAGTCCATCGAAGACTAGGTTTATAAATCAATGTAACTTCGTAAATCGAATTTTTATTTACCCATGGGATCTTTGAATAATATTTGCAAAACACCAAATTTGAAGATAAAAGTTTTTAACAGGCCTCGAATTTCATAAAATAAAACAAAATTATAGAAAAACTTCGTGAAAAACCCCTTTTGGGTTATCACAGCCTAGGAAACATAAGTCTGTGAACACCGAATTTACGGGAATCGAGTTGTACGTGATTGTATCATTACGCTTACGTAAAAAACAGAAAGGTGCATATTGCGACTGTGGAAGACCAAATGGACTGCTACGATGTGATTTTAAAGGATACTTCGCTGCAGCGATCTTCAAAGTCCCTTCAACGAAAACATTTTCCCCAAAACTATTCCGGCTTTATCCAGCAGCAAGTGGGTAATGGGGTGTCCCTGATTCTCGACTAGTGATTACCCAACTTTACCCCACGCATTTTAGTTCTAAGGAGGTCACCCTTGCCGGGAGCAATTGCAGGATATGTACGTGTTTGCTGTGCCGGGATCATCCCGGTCGTCGCCGGAGAAATGTTTAGAAGGACTGAAAACTCAATTTGTCGAAAATTTATTCCCCGGGATCGGTTGAAAATCAAACGGAGGAGAATTTGTAAATCAACGGGCCGAAATGAAATTTGTTTGCGGTACTCCCTCACCCGTCGCCGTCTCAATCGGGAGGAGATCCGGGGTAAGCAGGACTCTTCATCGTCGATTTGTGCGTCATTGTTCAATCTTTCCTGCGCGCCCGGCAACCGAGGATAAATTCCGAATGTCCCAAAAAGTTCGTCGTGGCAGGTAATTTTTCTCATGACTGCGCCCTCAAAAATTGCCAGCGTCCCTGACAGAAAATTTTAATAAACGGGAGAAATGCCGGGGGTTCACCGGGTATACCTACCGGGGGATCCCATGGAATTGCCAGCCCGGCACGGCTAATTATGTTCGGTCCATGTCTTCTTACACATGGCTGCCCTTTTATTTTTGACTGAAATCAGCATGTGCGTGAAGCATGAGTTATATACCCATACCCGGGAATGGGCAGAGGGTCCCGGGTTCCCGGAGGCTAGGGGGTTAGCTTTAAATTAAATCTTGACGTGCTCATTCTAGAAATTGGGGTAATAAAAGTGGATGACTCGTTTAAGACGTTTATGGAGGTCGCCGGGTTTTCGGATTCGATTTTCGGTACTCGGAAAGGGTTTACTTTTCGGAAGGGTTACGGAAAACCTGTCGTCGCAGTGCTAGGGGCTTAATTCGACTTTGCCGGTTTTATTGTTTATTTAGGAAAACGGAAAAAAGAAGAATACCAAAACCCAAAAACCCAAGGCACAATGTGGGTGTGTTAAATATTCATCCTAGGCAGACTTTGGTGATAATTTCCGAACAGCTGTTACCCTGTTACTCAGGCGGGTGCTAGAACGCCCAAGGTCCCGAAAACCTGTGTTGTATTTCCAGGCAGGAAGAAAAAAGAAGAAAGAAAAAGGGATTCTGGCAAACATCGGCTCTGGGAATTTATTAATGATGCAGTGCTGCTCAGCAAACAAGTCAATATCCTCGAAAGACAAACATAGCATATTCTAAGAAACCCAGGAACCCGGGAATCCGAGAGTGGCCCCAAAACTTCTTATTCCAAGAGCTCTTTCATCCAAAGAAAAGGAGTCGACCCGGTAAGAAGACTAAGGCGAAGTGCGCATGATGCGACGACACACATCCGCAGCCCCCCGCTGATCCTCAATCGGGCACAAGAACGACTGATTTGAGATCGGATTAATGTTTTATTACATCGCATCTTTTTACTTCGCCCTTAAGGAGATTTTGTCGTTTCCTTTCCCCCTTTTGTTTTTTTTCGCTTTCTTTGGGTTGTTATCGACGAAATGAAGCCACTCACTAAATGGAGGCGTGGGAGCTGCCATGAGCTTGGGCTGCCTTCGCTGCTTTTTCTTATGTTCCTTCCTTTCGCTTTAGATAAAAAAAGAGGAAAACTTACTGAAGCCGAAACCATTTCTTATTCCCTTTGAAGACCTAACAAACCGCCCTTGGATAAGGCCCAACGGCTGCATTACCGAACGCCAACGAACTGTAAATACTCCTATAATCTGCCATTAGGCGCGATACCTATCCACATACACCCTGCATTGGCAAATACAAAAACACTGCTCCTAAAGACTTTTTGAAGTCTCCTTAATTTTACAGCTCGTTTGAGATCTTCGCACTTCCCTGAAATAAAGGAAAATGCCGAACCGTTTGTTAATAATCCCTGCAGAACTAAATTTTTAACAAGAAAAAAAAACCAATTTCTTATCCTGTGATAAGGACATGCACAACTTCATGTATCGTGGCACCTTTCCACATTTAGGTGTTTATTAAATTTTATTTAATATAGCTTTATTAATCTAGTTTTTTTTATGACACAAACCTGGCAAATATCATATTTAGAAATCCTATATTTTACATTTAAAATGTTTTGTGTAAGCAAGAGATGAAACAAGTTTGTATTTAATACAAATTGGGAGTTTCCCCTTTGAACAAACACTTAAAATTAGTTAAAAAAAAAATTCTCGTACGCATGCTTTGGCACAATATTTGACCAGAGTTGCAGATAATTAAATTACAGTGCCAGAAAAAAAGATCTATTCAGAACGAAAATGAAGTTTATGAAAATCCGAACAGATCTAAATCGGAGACAGTTTCTCTTCTTATGATGAAAATGAAAACAAGTTTTATATGAATTTATTTCAGGCTTTTGAAGAAATTTGCTAAGCACATTTATTTTTTTAAATATCTGCGAATTTTTGTATATGCTTTTAGATTATTTTTATCTCGTTTCTTTAGTTTTATGAGATTTTAAAGGATTACGGAACGAATGTATATTTTTTATATGCGGTTTTCTGCAAAATTTATTTACTGTATAAAAAGAGATCTGACTCTAGTGTCCACTTTAAGTTGTTGTTGCTTTGTAACAATATTCATTTTGTAAAAGTTTGACGCTATATACAAATACGTATATGGAACCTAAACGTCTTCATAGATAGATTTAAAATTTAGACTTTGTCTAAATACTCAAATTTATAAGCATAGATCTGCTTACACGTCGTTTAGAAAAAAGAATTATTACCTTTTCTCCTGACAAAATAGAAAATGAAAATAAGGTTCGTAAGGTAGGAAAGAAAATCGAACGGGCCCGAGGAAAGGTTATCGATAACGTACATAACGCAATAGATTAGCATACGATGAAAGCTCAGCACAGCCGCCACAAACCATGGGAAAGAAATTGTCGCGAATGCGTAGGCATATGCTCTCAAGTGATTTAAGAGCATTGGAAATATTGCTTAGTCTGATTTGCAACGTAAACTATAAAACAAAAGAAAACTAAAAGAAAAATCGCGAAATCTATTTTAAAAAAAACACAATCCGTCTAGCCGCTGTGTTGTTGGTAATTCTTATTAATTATTGATTACCTTCTATTTTTAGTTCTAAATATCAGGGCATCTACATGAAAAGCTGTTCAGGGCTTTTATTACGATAGTGAAATCAAATAGAATAGTTTTTATTACAGTAATAAAACTTTCTCCAGACTCTCCCGAGTGCGATGAGTAGTTGTTCCGTGATGTGAAAACAGAAAAACAGACGAAATTCTAGTAATGCGCAAACATTCTCGAAGTTTATCTACGTTATTTAAAAAAATTAAAGTTTTATCCATATAAGCTCAGCAGTTTTCGATAAAATTTTAGGACGTACACAAAAAATGAGAGCAGATAGACGAACAAACTAAAAGTAGTCATAACAAACAAATAGAAAAAATTTCAGTATAAATCTACTGGAGATTTGTCCAAGCCCTGTAAAAAAGGCACCAACCAGATTAGTTTAGCATTTTTTGAATATATAGAGAAAGTTCAAAGAGACGTTTAAAAAATAAGACAAGTTTCTAAAATTAAAAGAAATCTGTGATGTGTATTCTTTCAAACAAAAACTGAACTCCCTTTTTTGCCTTTTTGTACGTTCACAACTTTTTTTTTTAGAAGTACTGCACACAATTTGGATGAAAGATTGCTGGGGCAAATTTAAAATTTATTATTAAATTTACCCTGTCCAAAAAAATGTTCCCTACATTAAAAGGATGATGAGACTTTCACCATAAAATAGCTCCCAAATATAAAATTTTCATCACTCTAAACCTATAAAGTGGGATCAGATTTTAGATAACTCCTTGGCCAACTTAAATTACACGCTACATACGTACATACCTAATATTTTGGTTACGTTTTCTTCTTACAGCTTCTTAATCTTTAATTGCCAAGTGCAGTTTTATGGAACTTTCATATCACTTAGCTAAGTTTACAGACTAATTTTAACATTAATTTCTATAGGTTCTCATAATGGTTTATAAATTTTTTTATAGCTTAAGATATCGATACTAAAAAAATTGAAATAAGATCATTTAATAAAAAAAGTAAAGTTGAGTAGGTTATTTGCTATAGGAAAGTTCAATATATTTCGAGAATTTGTAAATTGATATTTTTTAATTTGAATAATTTATGATTACCCTTTTTGAGTGACTTATTCAAACGTTTAAGAATAGCACGAGTCCTATCCAATTGTATAAATTGTTACTTTTAAAATTAGATAATTGATTGATTGATAGATATTATATAAATGATTTTAAGAAGGAATTTTTCTAGTAGTCAAGAATTTAAGAAAGATTTTACTTGATGTGGTCCAAAAAGCAAAAGAAATATGATCTTTTCTTAAAAGACTACGATGTTGAAAATATCTAGTTAAAATTCCATGTTAAAATTTATAAAATTAACAAATTTAATGACTTGTGATAGCTAGAACAGCTTAGAACATTACTAAAATTTGAAACGTGTCTTTCTTGGAACCATATTTTTCTAAAACGTTTTCAATTCCGATTTGTTCCATGTCGTACGGAACGGAACGTCTAACGACCACATGATTTCCCGTGTACCGCCGATATGGTCGGCAATTCCCGGATGGAGGTTGACTCCAAACGACGTAAAGGACAATGAACAAATCTAATTTGTACGGAGGGTTTGGTACGCCATCTTGCAGGCTGGATAGTGTGGATGGGGTTAAGGGATCCACGAGAAGCATCCTGTAGGGGAATAGACGAGGCTGTAAGAAAATAACGACTTTGTGAAAGTTACTTTTATTTGATATTGATTTGCTTTGATGAGCTGGAAGCATCAATGAGCAATCCAGAAGTGTATTGGGCGAATGCTAGGAGGTTTGGAAAATGGACAATAAATTTGCCTTTGAGCAATCAAACTCCATGGTCCATTGAACTTGATTACATATAGTCTTATGTTCTTTTAACGATTTCAAATCGAATTAAACCTTTATCGTACTTCTTTCATATAAAATTTGAGAGTTCCTTAAACAAGACTTTAGTTCTTCAGACAAGATAGACAAAAGTAGTTTTTGCTGAAACCTTCTATAACGATTTTATGATCGAGCTTAAGTTGTATTCTGACATTGAGGTCAAGTTTCACTTGTACGGGTAGTGTTGTACTCCACAACTGTAGATTCAGATGTAATAGTTTTAAAAACTCATCAACTCATTGATCGTCGTGCATCGTGAGTGTTAATGTATGTATGATGATGAAAATTAACGTTTCCGATTCAGGCTGCCAACCAGACTATTTTTAATTATTGATCAATATTTACGAAATATGTTCTTCAAAGAATCCTAAGAAGTTATTTCAATGTTATCATATATTCTTAAAATATAAATAGCAATTTGGGAACAACTCTTCTAAAGAAAAATAATAATAGTATGACGGAAATGAGTAAAATGAATAACAAAGAAGTAATATTGGATGCGGATTCTTTTGAAGTCAGAAAAAAACTCATAAAGTCAATACACTAGCGGAAACATAAACAGAACATATAAGTAAGTTGTTCAATGCCGAAAACTCATCATGTAGAGGAGATGTCTGTCACAGGTGCCTGCTTGCACGTGCTTACCCTCCGTCGTTGAGGCAGATATTAAGAATGGAAACAGACCAAATGTTGCTCTATATTACTGGAGGAATTGTCAGTGGCAGTCATTTCTTTTGAAACGCTCCTTGAATACATGAAATGCGGCTGATATAATCCTGCTTCTGATACCTTAATTAACTTCCATCGAAATAGATTCTGTAAATGAAAGCGGGTCACCAAAAATTAAATGAAATAAATTTTTTTCTCTACTATTACGAAAAGAAATATTAACGTACAGGTACTATAGAAAAACAATTTTGGAAATTCTTTCATCAAGATTTTCTGCAACGAAAAACTGTATTTCATAGATGTTTGCTGTGTATTCTAGACGTTGAGATGATACATGCACTGGTGTGTAATACCGCAGATTTGTAAGACTGCTTTTACCTATTTTTTGGTGAGCTATTAAGCGTAAAGTTGGTACACTTATTTACATTTTCTGAGACCTTCTATTAAAGAACTGAATTTATCTCAAGAAAAAAACATTTCTCAAAATAATTTAATTTCGACAAATTGTTAAGTTTCTATTGTAGTTGTGAAACTCGATTTCTCTATAGTTTATAAAAAATTTATTAAACAAAGCTGGTCGCCTGGGCCTAAAACTAATAATTTAATAAACTATTGTTATTTTGTCGATTGTCTGTGTTGATATTGATCAATAACTGGTGAAGTTTTTGCGGAGTTTGAATCATAATAGGGTTCCGAGATAAACGTGTAATATAAACTATAAATTTTATTCTTTTTGTCGGTCGGTCGGTCTTCCTACCTAACTTTAATTGTTCTTAATGTCTTGAACATTTATGTCTGGCTAGCATTAGTGCGTTATTTCTTCTGCTTGATTATTTAATGGCCGATTTCTAACAATGTTCATAAATTCCAAACTAATTCGAATTAAATTAAAATTAGATGTACGTAGTTTTTTATATATTTTTATTTATTTTTAAATAACATGTATTTGGCTCACATGGTTTCTTATTTACACGGTTTAATTATTCTTTATTTTTATCGTTTTTACACGATACGTATTCATAGTATAAAAAAAGATGCACATTTTTAGAAAATATAAAAGGTCGATTTTTTAAGTTAAACTCTTAAATATCTTGTTAATCTAAAACTTATTGATTTTAACTATTTTTAGCATAAACGACGGAGGACACATGGCTAATGTCTTTAATATTGTAAATCCAACATTTCTCGACATCTCGTAAATTTTTACGAAAATCTTGCGAAGTGCTGCAGTCTTAGGAATTGCCATCTGATGCGAATTTACCGCATGAATAAAGCTTGTCCAGCATCCCTTGTGTTTTCACGTGTTGTTGCGTCACGGAGGAGTCACGAGAGGTCGTTAGACATTTTGTCGCCCATTAATGAGGGCACAGTTTGAGCTGCCATCGAATCAACAGTCTTGTGTCTGCTTGCTAGCGGGTACCTCTGAAGTGGGGCTGTTTTGATCGCCGTAAACCGCGGCGAAATTGATGAATCAGTAGTAAAGCTGTAAAGCACAGCAGCACCCCCAATTGGTAGCGCCCAGGATGACGCAAATGGTGTAGCCGCCACATGCAGCCCCATTACCGACCAGCGGCGTATTATCTTTACACATGAGCACCCCATTCGCCTTTCGTCGTTCGTTTTATTTTGTGAACCGAGCTGGGCCACTTTGCCACTCCTTCACGTTTTTCCCCGCTCCTCGACGGAGTCACCTTCCAGTCATCTAGCCCCTTCTCGGCCGGGGTGCCCCTTCGTGTGGGATTCCGTACCACCTTACATTCCACCCCTTCGTCGCTCCAGCTCGTAACTCCCTGTGTCGGAGCATGGCTCCGAAAGGTGCACGGAGCCGCGGAAGCACGGATCGTCCGTGTTACGAAGCTTTTCTCGTTTCGGAGGGCGAAAAAGCAATTTCAATCAATAAATTTCCCGGCATGACGTCACGTCACAGTTGATTCTGATTCCTCTCTAGGATAGAAAATAGTGGACATGTTTTTTCGCCTCCGCGTTCTAGTGCTTCCACGGGATTTTATTGTGCCGCCGCCGTTGCCGTCGCCAGCCTCTGCAGAGATAAAATTTTAAGTGCGATGGAACGCAGAATGGTGCCAGGCAGGTGTAACACCTGCGGAAACGGGCTTCGACCGTCGACTTTCCAGGGCAGACGGACGTATAGAGGGGCGACACCATTCATTGGCTCGTGATGATTTTTACCATTAAAGTTAACTTTTTACCGCCTCCGCGCAGAAATGGTGGGTACAACGTGCTTAATTCGAATACCTTACTTTATTAGATAATGAATCTCTGTCCCCGAGCAGGGTGCCGACAACAGTCCAAGCTCCCATAACGCATTTTGAGGTTATGTTCACTCACGGCATCTCCTGTTGCTCACAAACGCAAGCACATGAATCAACTTTGAGGTTATGTCTGACACGTATGGGGACGCCGCCTCAGGTAAGTTTACGCCTTCAAGTTGTTCCTTAACTTGCCAAAATCCCCGTTAAAATCTGTGTTTGAATTGCTGGTGAAATGTGAAAATGGCCCTTGGAATAAACGAAGAGTGCGAAATGGATTCTCTGAGCCCTAAGTACACACACTCAGATCCAGACCTCGTTCTACAATATCTGAAAGGCCCACCTTGTGCGCCCCGAAATAAAATACATTGGATTTGTTTGCCCAAGTTATTGGCCGGGATTTAAACTGCCACGAATAGGGGAAATGGGGGGACCGCGGCAAGGCGGGTGTCCGTGATACAATTCCTGCAAATAAATGCGTCTTGCAAGACGCTTCTTCGAAAATAGAAGCTTTTCTCCTCATATTGCTTTCAGTACTAGTGAAAATGAAACAATGTGGATCTGTATTTGCAAATAGAAAAATGGTTCGAATTTTTTTTTTTTCAATACCCAAACCAAGTTAAGAAGTTTTCGTAAATTCTGAATAATGTCGGCTTATCTCTAAGCAAGAAAATAGTTCCATATTTTCTCACAAACTTTCACTCGTGGCTTGAATATTTTCAATTATATTTTAAAATTTGTTACATTAGTAAGGTTGATCAAATTATTACTTTATATGATTTTTAAAATTTATTCTGGTCGAATACACCCGACGCAATTGTGGAAACTGAAAAGTATCTCTAAAATTAAGGTAAGAAAAGCAACAAATAAATCAACAGGTAAATAGGAGGATGAAATTTAAAGACAAAAATATATATAAGATTAAAATTGTTAAGCGAATATAAGTACTAGCTTAGGGAAAATATAGATAAATAGGAAAAACTAATTTAATTAATCTAGAAATCCTTCATAACAAATCCAGCACGAAACTATTCTGGCTGTTTCTGCGCTTCTGAGGAAATCCCTCGTTAAAAAGTTTAAAAAGAAAGGAGAAGAAAGAAAAATAGGAGTTGAAAAGGCAAGGTAGGGATCTTATAGAATTTATACAGGATTCCGATTCACTCAACAGTTTTTTTTTAACAGACAAAGAGTTGTCTCCCTTGCTTCCGAAAATTATCTAAGGGTTTACAAATCTTGTAGTTGTTGAGAAAATTACAATTTGTGCGTTTCCCTTTATTTTTGATTAAAAAGTAATGTTTTATTCAATAGAAATTGTAAGTACTTGTCTCTCTTTTTCAAGACATTGTTGTAAATTTTTGCCTTGAAATGTTCATACCCTTTGTTGCTTAGGTATAAAAAAATTCAAAAATCCTAAATATACCTGAATGAAAGACTATGGTCTATAACCCAAAGAAAACGGTTCCAAGGTGGTTTGAAAACCTGTAGAAATTCTTAATTAAGTGCTTTATTTGAAAGATTGGACTATCAGTGCTACAACACTTTTATTATAACCGTCCACTTTTTATATTTAAAAAAGGCCATTTTTGGTATTCTTTGAATTCCTTTATATAGGATTTTATACAAAGGCGATATTACTTTAATTTTTACGTTTTACCAAACAACTTATCTAAAAATAAAAATAAATAAATAAATCTAATAAAGTGTAATGGCTAAGTTTGAGCATGATAAAAGTTATTATATTTGTTATAAAATATTAAAATTAAAGAAGCACTTAATTAAGATTTTATTAAATGAACATAAATATAGAGACTAGATTTTACGCTGTGTAATTAATTATATAAAATTTCTATGGCGTTGAAAGCATTCTTTTATAAATAAATTCCAAGACTCAAAATAATTTTTTAAACTAAGGAAACAAAAATTTAAATTTTTGAAAATTCTACAGTATCATAACGCTTAAGACGTAATTATTTTCAACTACCAGAATTATTAGCTTTTCTTTACATTTACATCCTATGCGTACAAATTTTTAAAAATGGCTATTATTTTCCTGGAATTTTTGTTTATAAGGATTTTATATGAATATATGGTCAACAAGGAAAAGCTTTCACAGTCCAACTTGTAAGATATATTGAGCTCTTTTATTTTGCCAAAAAAAGTAGCAGATCGTAAAGAACATTTTGAAATAGGGAAGTTAATTAACATTTACGGCAATCATATGTTGTTCCTGATATGATATTTTTGTAAGGAGAGTGATTATTCAAAAGTGAAAAGCTTTTTCGTAAAATGATATGATTTATCTCGTTTTATTTCTTAAATTAATGCGAAAAATCGAATGGCAGCATTTTTTTTAGTTCCGTCTTTGAAATCTAAGACATTTTGGGAAGGGATCTCGGGCACAAGCAACTTTGAAAGATTTCTCATGATCTTAAATTGTATCTAAGTCAACTGGGAAAGTGAATAAAACGCAACTGTAAGGAGTTTTCCTTTGATTAAGCGACCTGGAATAACCCATGAAGCGTAAAAGCACAGGTCCACTTAAGGAATTGCCCTCCGGTAAATGGCCAAATCCCTTGGCAATAGATATCTGTGTCCTTGTTAATAGATATGTGTGTCCAAGAAATGTAAAAAGCTTTACCTGCAATTCTAAGATTGGCCAGATGGGAAATAGCTACTTAAGCCTGATATGATAGAATGAGTTTTGATATCAATTTTTAGGGTATTTTGCCTCATTTCGAGCTTGAAAAAATTGAGTTAATTCTTGTCCTTTAGATCTTCTGAACAGGTTTTTCTATTTCAAATCTTTTAGATCTTTTAAAAAGTTTTGTATTCAACCAGTCGTTACCCTCTAAACATAAAATGCTTTTTGGTAGGACAAAGGGAACAAGTTAATGATCATACGATTCTACTCTTTTTCTAAAGGAATATGAGAAACTATAAACAGAATGACTGAAATATTTATTAACATGAAGTGTTTTCTATATATTCAAATCTTTTTGAGTTTGAAAAGTTTGCAATGAAATAGGAATTTTTGTATAAGGAAGTATTAGTTAGTTTCAATTTTTATTTATCTATATATTTTCTACCGGTATTCTAACTTTAAATTAAATTTATATTTTATGCAAAATGGGTTGGTGAGATTTCGAAATAATGCTAATAACCATCCCATATCAACTGAACAGATGCCGAATCCTTTATTTATATTTACATATGTTTTCATGCAAAATGCAAGACGATTCAACAGCTTTTGTTTAAGCGTCATGACAACATCAGAAATATATTTTTGTTTAATTTCATCGTAACGCCCGTTTAATAAATTAAAACTTTTGATGATTACCTCATAAATGTGGAAAATCCATTTCAATTCGAGTGGATTTGTTAATAAGCAAAATAATCGATTTTGGGAAAATTAAACCCTAAGAATTAATTATGAAATATGAATCGCTTTCTGTACACGTGTTAATGTATGTATAGTGTGATATTTCGACTGTAAAATCTATGGTAACAATCATTTTTTGTAAAATCAAACCTATGTGTGGATTCGACTCAATTATTTTTATATTCTTCAAGGTTTCGAAACAAAAAATAATTGCTTAATAAATTTTATAAAATATGTGATGAAACTTTGATTTAAATTTATTTTATAAACAAGTATAGACAAATGATTCTGTGTTTTCGGATTTATTTAAATAAAAATAAATAAGGGAAAAACTGATATTAAAAACAATTGCAATATTATTGGATTCAATCAGAGGTCAAGTACGCAGGCATTATTTCATTTTCTTATTTATTTTGTAAATATCGTACTATATTTATATTTATTTGCCTTTTCCTTGAATCTCATTCCTTTAGCATGTACTCAAGTCAAGTCATTCAAGTTTTAAGAGCCATAAACACTGACTGGAATTACTCCACCAGGAATTAACTTGTGTTTATCACTAAATTTTAAATCAAATTTAGTACGCATGGGAAGAGAGTAAAATTTATCCTCAATAAAAGATAATCTCGATTCGTGAAGTTCATAATAAAATACAATTTTACATTTATTTTATTTAGTTTAAACATCGGGTGTGATTGATTGATATAAAATCTTTTTAAATAATTCAAAATTTGTTTTATATAAAATGATACTTTAGAAAGAAAGGTATTTGGGGAATTTAAAATTGAATAATGTCTCAATAATGCCTGTTTTACAAGTGTTTAATTACTATAAAAGCTCAAGTTGGTTAGCAATGCATATTATAGACCAACTTAGTTAAATATTTTATATGCTCTCGTAATGATAAAAATTAGCATTTTATTCAGTTAATCGAAGGTACACATTAGTTCTTCAAAAAACGTAGAGGACGTACAATTTGAAATTAAATTTTGAACTGTATTAGGGACAATTTTTACAATTTTCACCCAATCAAGTCGATATTTCAACATAAGAAAGAATTCTTTTGCAAACCCACTATCCAGATCAGATCTCTTTGTAGGTTGAAAAAGAATAAATATTGGTAATAAAAACCTTGAAAACTTCTAAACTTTCCAGAATTTAAGTATTAGTATACAGCCAGACCGAACTTTCGATTTTCCATATTTAAAACGCAACCATTTATCATTTTAATTCAAAAGTTAACTGTTGTGATAAAGTTTTTGTTGCTTAAGCCCCAAAACTTGTTTTAACATCTCTTACGCAATGTCTACTGAACGTAAATCAGCCAAAGAGGTCGCGAGGTCATTTCAAGGTGACGCGGCCGCACAATAAATTGCCTATTTAATTTCATCGCTGATGGCCCTCTGATCCAGTTTATAAAGTTATTTGCCTCGCCGAGGGAACTGGATCCCGGATATTTCATATCGAGCGCGGACTGATTTCCAAGTCACATCCTAATGGAAAAGCCAAAATATGCATAATTCATCGGCGTTGATGTCTTCTTAATTTTTTTTTTTCCTTCTTGTTCAGGATAAAGTCAGAGGAATTCAGTAGGCCCGTGCTACCGAAAATTTCGTGTGACATCAGTCGAGCATTTAATGCGTTCCCGAGGGTTCCCTAGGCACCCTCTCGACGTCTACTTCATAAGTTATGCTGTCACCTGCAAGCCGAGTAATATCCCCGACGCACAGCCATAACTCTTCTTCTTACTTGATAGAAGCCCGAAGGAAGAAGCCCATAAAGTTCAACCTTGGCGTAGAGTTTGATTGTAGGGATTTAGTCTTCAATTTATAAGAAAAATTTGTTCTCATTTCCTACCTCCGTTCGCTTGTTCCCTATTCCATATTTTGCGCTGCCTTACAACGAGGCCTTGTTGTCATGATTATCCTTGCTCCGCAATTCCTTGCACGACGGTAATATGACGTAAGATTCACCGCCGGGTATACTTCCTCTTGCCGTCCGAGCCTTCCTACCGGTTACCGGCTTCGTCGGTATTCTTCGGTACTTCCTCCTCCGGGAGCCCCCGGGCATCAAAGCCCAGAACTCCTCCAGGAGATGTGAAGTAAAAACGTTGGTGCCTGATTGAGTGCCAATTCAACAGAGTTGGTATTTGCGGGCTTCAAAATGAAAATTCCGACCCTCGAAAAGAATAAGAAGGTTCCCGGTGGTTCCTGCCGGCGGCTGCGAGGATTTTTTTCCCACTGCCTGTCACCCATTTGGTTAGTGTGCTTGTGCACCTTACTGTAGAGGCCGATGGGAGGCAAGCACAGGAGAATGGCATCCGCCGCCATTGCTTCGGCATTTTCTCCTTGGAAAATTAGTTCACGGGAATGGTGGTGGTTCCCGTTCCCTATTCTGTTCCATCAACGTCGTCGTCGTCGTCGCGGCTGCTGGTCTGGACAGCCTTCCACCATCACTTTTGTTTTTCAGTGAAATAATTCTCCGACAATGTGATGGAATAAAAATATTGAAACATAAATTTTATGTTTGAGGATAACCTCGGACGGGTAAAAAAGGGCTACTGAAGGAGTTGGACTAAGATTTTCAGGGGTAAAGGTTATGAGTAACAGGTTCATAGCTTCTTTTCAAAATTAGCGGTGATATAGGACCCATATTCCAGTAAGAATAGCGGCAATAAACACGTGATATCGTCCTCTGAAGTGGGGGTTCTTCCTTAAAGTACCATGTGGCACCTTATTTCGGTAAATGAATAAAAAAGTAATCCAGAACACAAGAGGCTCCTGTAAAACCTTATACGATCATGTAATCAAAATGTGTAAGGCAGTGTAAGCCTTAGAAGGATTTAGTAAATTGGATTTTTAAGAACGTACAAAGTTCGGAAGACAAACAAAAGAAAAACCCTTTCATTTTTAATTTCTCACACCATAGTTTTAAGAAACTGTTGAAGTTGTCGTCCTTTTCACCAAAAATGTCAAGGAATCTAAAAAAAGCAATTTAAGCTTAATGAATGAATTTGGCAATTTTTATGAACTTAAAAATTCTAACAAACCTTAAAAAGTTTATAAATGGTCGTGTTATGTAAGATTAAGAAGGAGAACGGGCAAAATGGGCTCTATATAATTTCCATAGAGGTCTATTTGCAGCAAGTCTACAATTTCTAGTTCTCTATGGACTTCATAATTTTTTTTTTATTTGTAAATGTGTGTATGAATATCTTTTCTATGAATTTTTTTTCGAATATGAAGACCTTATTTGAAAGTTTATGTGATCGTTTAAAGAGTTTATGAAACATTACGTTGATTTTCTGAAAAGTGTTTTCGTAACTAAATAATTTATAAATTCAAGGTTTCCAGAACAGAAACTAGTGGTACTAGTGGTCTTTTAAAAGATGTAAATTTGGACACGTGCAAGTACCTCCTGAAATATGGGTACGAACTTATTTTGAATGTCCAATAATTATTTTGACCGTGATCAAGTTAAAATTTGTTGTAAGCAAATTTATTTCAAGGTCCAAGATCTTCCTTAGCACAGTTCTGTATGAACTTCACTAGTTAAAAAAAAAAAAAAAAAAAAAAAAAAAAAAAATTGGTATAAAATATATTTTCCACAATTCCGATAAAATTTGGAGTTTAATATTTGAAAATATTTAATACAAGGAAAAGTACAAATTGCATATATGGGATTATTTACGTAGATTTAATAAAGTTCAGTATTTATTAATGTACGATTGCTAATGGAGAAAGAAGCTAGAAAATGGTTAAAAGGCCTTGATGACCTGTCGTACTTCCAAATAACCTGAGACGCTATCCATCCCAAACAGTTTCACTCCAAACAAACCCGACATAGGGTCCCATCAGAGGAAACCTTGTTGATTTTCAATAAGCTTGCATAGATGTACGGACATTCTCATTTCGGTCGAAGGACAGCATGTTTATTTATGTAGATTGTGTCGCAGCCGGAACTAAAGTTTACATTAATATGAAAAGTTCGTCCGGAAAAAGAACGAAATAAATTATACCCCCGACCGTGAATTCGAATAGATTTCGGAATATACCCGTGAAAGAATCATTAAAGTTATTTTTTATTGGATTCCCCCAAAAACTTATATTCGATGATCAAATGGAATCTGGCCGAGATAGAGAAAGTTCCTCTCGGTTGTCGGGGGCGGCGACGACCGGAATAGGAATGTTTTCGGTAGTATCCACATAGGTAGTACCTAGTAATTCTAAGGAGTTCTAGCACATGCTCGTAGTCCTTGAGGAAGTCAACTGGCGCTCAATTTCACGCTCAACTAGTCTAATGTCGTGATTTTTATGCAAATTACCCTCTTCCATACGTTATATGGCACTTGATGGTCTCATTGCAAGGAGGAAAAGCAAAATGGTGAACTTTTCTTCTAAAAATGAAAAGAGTCTTCTCTAGAGGAAATAAATGCCTGGGAAAACAAATGTGTTAGTGAGCCCTTATGGCACTATAAACTCGGAGTATTTCAGGAAAAACGACATGTTTAAGGAACAGTCACACTTTTATGAGGGTTTCGACGTTTCATGGTAATTTGCAGAAAACAAAAAAAAAAAATAACGAAAAGAGAAAAGAACTGTAGAAGAAATGTTTACGTGAGCATTTCACTGCAAATGTGAATATGGCCTTATATAGAAGAACAGGGTTGTATTATCTAGAAGGTGATTGAGCCCCCGGAAAGACGGTTAGCGAGTTGGGATTTCCTTTTCCATGAAACAATGCCATTTGAATTTTACTGTTTATTAGTGTAAAACTAGGTATACGGACGAATCGAAGGACACTTCGAACCAACTGAACACTATAATTTTAAATAACTGATGCTAGAATCGTTAGAAAAGCTATGACGCTCCGAAACCATTTATTTGCATTTTCGGTCCATTACTGGGACTCTGCAGCAAAAAAATGGTGACTGTAACGAACCAAAGTATTAGTTATATTCTATGGATGTTGGAATTCCGAGTGAAAACTGAGCTTGGGGAAAAATTAATAGTAGTGTCGGACGTGTGGAGTTTTCAACAAGATGTCTGATTTTGATGTAAATGAAACCGTGTTGGCATTTATTCAATTTTATTTGTTTATTTAAACATCGAAAATTTTATTTTATAATAGTATACATTTCATTACAATTCCTTTTTAGAATATTAAAATACTCAACTAAAAATATTACAGAAATACAGAAATTCTAATAATTAAATAGAAATAAATTAAAAATATGTCGGAGGTAGAGAAGGGGAGTTGGGTGAGCAGAAAAATGATATATAATACAGAAGTACTCTAAAAATAGAACAAGTGACTTTGATTATTCAGCTTCTTTTTATTACGTCCAAGATTAAAAATGGGATCCGAACCACGAATGCTATTAAAAGTTCAAAATTTCCCTTTGTTTCCTTTTGTTAGAATTCTGAACTACACGAAAGCTTCTTGGTCTAGAATTTCGTAGTTTCTTGCCCCTTCAGGGACTAAACACGTTAGATCAGAGCATCAAAGTAGTTCTTTGGGCCAGAATTAGTCTAACTTCTTGCAGTAAAACATTATCGGATCGGTTTGTACACCCCGGGACCCATCCTGTATAAAAAGTCATGAGAGCTCTTTTGCCCCCTTTCATATATTCTTGGAGATCGAATTCCTAAACCTAAACCCCTGATATATTCTCTAAATCGGCTCCAAGTCTTTACCTCAAAGTATGCGAGACATAGGACAACTTGTTGCACCTCGGGTCTAGTTATATCACAGTTAAACGTACTTTTTAAAATCTTCTCAGGTATTTTTTCAAATATTTTTATGTAGTACTTTGACTTTATTTTGGCCAAAGTGAAACGTGAAATTAGTCTCAAACGGCAGGCGATGTTTGTGATAAAACGAAAGTAACAAATCTTAATTTGTTTTTGAACTTAAGCATTCTATTAGCTCATTAATTTATTATCAAACGTTTTCCATTAATTTATTAATAATAATATTAAATAGCATAGGATATGTTTATAATAGAGCTGCTAGCAAAAACAACATTTTTCTTTATCTACATATTACGCAAAATATTTATAAATTATATTTAATCTGTGGTTCATGTGCTAAGGTATCAAATTACCTTTCCAATGGTGAAAGAATTTTGAAATTCGGTCCAGTACTTTTGGAGATTCGTCCAAACAAACGTTTTTTTCCTTATGATAGTCTAGATTGTAAGGCATTACAAATATATGACAAAAATATAAACTTTTTATTTTTAAAGTATGAAATGATAAAAATATAGGTGTATATTTTTCGACGCTACATAACACTTAATTTAAAAAACTTTTTTTTGAATTATCAAAGAAAATATAGGTCTTAGTAAATATAGTTTATTATTTTCTTCAATTTAGCATTTAATTAGATCTCATTATGTTGTTGTTATATCTAGCTTTTGTGTGGCGTACCTTTTGGTTTACCTGTTAATTGGTGAATTTAGGGTATGCTTGATTCCGAGAACTTCCTTATTCATTCTAAAGGCATCGAGTGCCATTGGCTTTTTAGTATTCATTCTGCTCAGTTGACAGACGACGCATTTCATTTATAAAGTTAATACACTGGGAGCCTTTGTGGCCTAGGCAATCGAATCGATTGAAGCAACAAATACTCATAGAAGCTAATGAAAACGAAAATGAGGTTTGAAGGGGCCTTAACGACTTCCATGATTCATAAAAGCGACGTATACACAGGTATGCCCCTAAAGCCATTACTAATTAATTGAATATGGACTGAGAGTTACCTGAGAAACCGTTTTCTGATTCACTTCAAGATCACTATAAAACATGAAGGACTGTAGAATTTCTTAGGAACAATGGACCCTAAGCCGTACAAATGATTCAAAGGTAGTGTAATTTAAGAACAAAGGTAAACAGAAAAAATCGAAGGGAATAGGTTCATTCTACTTGTTATTCTTTTTCTTCATACTTTGCCATAAGGGAAGTAGAAATGTATAATTTAACACCTTACGAGGCGTGAAGCATTTAAAGTGGTTTTTATCTACGGACCTGCATCCCATCCCGTGGTCCGTAGCAATTTCTCAAATTAATTCTCCGCATATCTAGATGGTGGTGCACAATCAATATCGCCTCGATATTAAAAATTGTTCAACTCTCCGAACAAAGAGTAGGTGAGACACGGAAGGAGGAAGGACGGACCCAGATATCTCCTCCCGCCGAAAGGTGTGCTCGCTTGCTGCAGCCGGAGCAACAGCAAAGGCAGAAAACCTTTCCTCGCCTCGCATCCATAAATTGAAAAGTGTAATACTGTGCAAGTGTAAAATTACCACACAAAATCGATCCAGCTCCAGATGGGAGAAGCTGTAGGTGGGGTCATCGCTCGTTAATAAAAAATATTCAGAGCTTTCCGGAGAAAAATTGCAATAGACCGTCGTCGTCACCATAGAGAGGTAGTTTCCTGGGTTTGAACGATTTTTTAGATATAAATTTGAGAGTCCATACTGAATAGATGAATGATCGATTTTTTTTTAGTTCCATACCGGAATAAAAGTGGTAGGTACTCATTCCATTTTTTATCGAACACTTTAACGTTTCGTATTCCTTTTGACCTTTTCAAAAATAACATTAAATTAAACTCTTCAATCCTTTTGTTTGTATTTATCATGCAATTTTTCGAATCAAAAAAAAATATATTTTAAAAATCTACAATCCTAATTTTGAAACATTCAAGGAACAAACATGTAAAAAGATGGGTAGTCTTACTTCCAATTAAGAATAGTATGCAGCATCCTTCATGATATGATTTTATTTATAAAAAGTCATAGCAATAATTAATAACTCTAACGTTGTTTATTTGTTATCATCCAAAATTATATAAATATGTTTGTTTACACGTAGTTTAATAATTTAAAAAAACTTTCCAGATTCTAAAATATTTAAATACGCTATTATATCAACATATCAGAAAAAATCTAATATTTCTCTACTCTAATGTAAAATAATTAAAAGGTATTTGGTCTTTAGTTGATTAAGAAATTTGTTACGTACGTATAACACTTTTAGCTGATAATCAGGTAGATAAAGTCTATTGAAGCCCACTTATAACGTAAAAGCAGCTATTGTCCTTATTGTGGTGGTTCTTTAAGGTATATATTCACATATTCTGATACATTTTTAACAATACAGAATCATAAACGTAGTTATTTTTACATAAATTGTGTAATTAACAAGTTTTACTTTGCTATTAGTAAGAGTTTTAAGGCACACGGCGGCCGTCAGGATGGATGATTAAAAAAATACATTATAAAAGGTTGTCTCTCGTCATTACTCGATGCAAGGCAGTATCCACGTTTTGAGCTTGAGGCACTGTAACTGTCCTTTCTAACAATTGAATATGGACACTACCAGTTCAATATCGATTCCAATAACTCTACAACGATGCCAGTCTATGTGCTGTTGCCAAAGTTTTGTTGTTGCCATTTTGCAAACAGAAGATAAAAAGAAGGAAGTGATCACGTCCATCAAACATATCGAATTAAAAACGAATTCACGAATCAGAGAACGTCCTGAGTCTAGCGCCGCATCCGCCGCGCTATCTGTTGCGGGGGCTTAGTGGTCCCACTTCCCGAGATCAAAAGCTCTTCGAGCTGAATTAGTCGCGAAACGAAATATTGAATTGGATTTCGTCGTATGTATGGAAACGAAAACGAAAACTGTTGACAGTCGAAGGGATGGGGGCGAGGGCAACATCGGGCATGGCACAAAAGAGAGCGGCCCCGTGGGACAGATCATTCAATTAAAAAATGGGTGCCGTAGCCACACATTCGGCGTTGCTCAATAGATGGCGGGGCGAGCGCAAAAGGAGCTGGAATGGTTGAGCGGATCGAAGCAGCAGAACAGAAATACATTCGCCCACGCTCATTTCTCATTTTATAATAAATCAGCCGCGCGCTGATGCCACAGGGAGAGTGGTCTGAGGGTGGTGAGTTCAATCCACCCAAAAATCACCCTATTCCGGCTGGTTGGGCTATTTTGCTTGTTCGCCCTCTGCTCGTTATGTGCTCCTTGAAAACTACAATGGCAACAACAATAGTAGCAGCAGCAGCAGCAGCAGTGGCGGCAACAACAACAACACAACAACAACAATTCTTCCTGGAAAACAGCTTAACATGAGCTCAACAAAAATCGATCAGCATCAGCAGCAGCGACAGCAGCAGCATCCCCGTTGCTCAACAGTCCCGGGGATGCTGTACGTTCATCTCGCTTCCATACCAGAAAAATCTTAGCTGCATCGCATCATTCTAGTGCGCACGCGGCCATCCCCAGAAAGCCAGAAAAAACGTGTTTCATCCCTCTTAGTCATTTAGCGCACTTGTCTCGTTTTGCCCCATGTGGCCCGATCCTTGTGTGTCCTCTTGGTCGCGGAGGGTGGATTGGGTGGTTTTGCTCCAGAGACGAGATGATGATGCTCCCAAGCAGCCCAGCATCCCTCATACCAAATTTCATCCCCCGAAAATTCAAATGAAAACACACACCAACGAGGATATTAAATGAGATTTACTAGGAGACCCCGAAGCTCGGGATACACTGTCGCCCCATTGTGTGCCGATGTATGCACCAGTGTGATGGACATAAATCAAGCGCGCGGAGGGTCGCTTGAGAGGAGTCCTGTGAGCATGTCCCTTATAATGGGATGCTGGGCTATGAGGCAGATAGATGTATGTTTATCCCGGGTGTGCATCCATGCCTGGATGCTGGAGGAGTACCGATGTACCAGCCCAGATCCTGAGCTGACTGTGCTGTTCTACACCTCAACCACCCCGAAAAATCCCGGGTTAGTTGTTGGTAATATATCGACATTTTGCCCTTAAGTTACAGCATCAGAATCAGGCGGGTATTTTTCCCCTTTTTTTATTTTTTTTTTAATTCCTCTTTTTGGTGTTTGTAGCACCCGTTTTCTACAGCGCAAAAGTTTTATTTTTCCCGACTAAATTTTCGGCTTATTTTTTTTTTTCGTCTTGTTTCATTTACTATTTAACTTTGGTGCCCGGTTTTTGGATCATTGTAGTAGTGTGCGATGTGATCCTACGTGGACGTACGTACACATCATTTCAGAATAAGCTATAGTCCTAGGTATATAGGGCTTTTTGGGCTTCTACCCCTTGAGATAATATTGGTGTATAGAGAACAGGGGTTTGCTACACCGACCGCGATTCGTAGTAGACGTTTAGGCGTCAACTAGTGCGCTTGGTACGCTTTGCGGTGTCCGTCATAAAGATATCTATTCAGGATAAAGAAAATACTATATTCCACAAGGAAGAAGGCCTCCATCAAAAATTTTCTCACTGGGAACCTATCCACTGTCTGAGCCAGATAATATTCAAGATTGCCAAAAAATTTGTAGCGATCGTTGTTATATCGGCCGGGTCTCTGATCTTGATCTTCTCTACTCCGGCTGATCGCCAGTCGGGTCATACAACCAACCGTTTAAAAGAGTAGTGACCTAACACGTTTTCGAAAGTAAAAAAATTTCGAAGTTCGAACTTCCGTAGAAATGATAATTAAATCGGTTTTAAATCGGATTCAATAGTGAAAATCGGTTTTGACAAACGGATTCGAATTTTGTTCGTCGCGAGGATCCAATCTGCTCTCTGCCGCGTATCTTCGAATCGTAGTATCTTTTGGTGTTTGGTAAATCCGACCGTGGGGTAATGAAGAGGTGGTATATTTTGGTATTTTTGTCCGTACAAAACGGACTTTTGTGTATTTATCATGGAAGGTAGGTATACCAAGGTATTTTGATTTTTGCTCCGATTATTTGTCCCCTTTTTATGTTCTGTGTTTTCTCTTTTTTTTAATATTATAAAAAATGTTTGATAATATCTAGAAAATAATAAGAAGATAAAAAAAAACATGGCTGCGACAACTAGAAATTTCTGTTGGAAAAAAAATTTTTTTCGGCATGCGTCATAAAGACCGCACCCAAATTTTCCAACAGTCGCACATACGTCTGCACCAAATCGCGGTGTATGTGTGCTTCCCTTGACATTGTTATCTCTTCTTCTGCCTTCGTGCAGAAGGTCAAATATTGAGAATTTTTTCCATAAGAGTTTATCAATAAATTCGATTATATTCAACATGTGACTTCCGGCCTGTATGGCCTGTGAAAATTTCACAATTTCCATGCAGGAACAGCTTTTTAAAACGGTTTTTGCGTAAACGGATAGTGAGTCGGACGAGCACCGCGAACGGAGCATGCACGGAAAAACGTTGGCTATGTGTGAAGACTAATTATTAATTTCCACTAATGTCCGCCCTGCTGAATTGACTCTTAAAAGAGATAATTGCCTATTGGCTAATTTCCTCCATGATGAACTAATATACGGTCTTTAAAGACGGAATTACGTACTTAATACACTTTCACCAATGAACTGCGTTCTATCTTTTTGGTGTCTAATTGTGAGTAAGTTTAAAATTTTACAGTCCTCTTAAATCGCAATAAATAGCAACAGTGTTGTTTCATTTTTCATGTTGGAAGTGGCGATTCTTCGGATTTGATCATAATTATAAACCCTTATTGGTGAATTGGTGATCCTCGTTGTGATTGATTGCTGTATTTCTTTGCTGTGATTTATTTATTTTTACAATTAGCTTGTTGAATATCCAACACAATTTAAAATCTTTTGTAAGATTACTTAAGTGGAAAAATTGTTGAAAGTTAATTTAAACCGAAAGCTACTAGAATTGTAGTTTATGTATGATTGTAATTAAGGTTACAATTCAGAATTAAGAACGATAATTATTTAAAAACTAAATTAAGTGCTTTTTCTTCTTCCTATACCCCATTTTACTTTTTTCCAATAATTTATTTCGAATCTTTTTAAGTAATACTAAAGAAATTAAAACTTTTCGTGTATTTTATAATCGAAAACCACATTAACACAAACACAGTTCTCATTTCTTAACTGACTCGGGATAAAAAATTTTACTAAAACTTTTACGTGTTGCTCAAAGAAAAAAAAAACCCGATAGTCTATACTTTTTCCCTTCCTTGGAAATCATTAACAAAAAATTGCACATTAATTTGTTTCAATATATCTCTCTCGTAAATTAAAAAAAAAAGAAAATACAATAAAACCAAATACAAATCTGTAAAAACGTTTACATAAATATTTTATAACAACTCGTAAGACATGAATATTTTAATTTCATAACTCCTGGGAACGTACTGCACATGCCGTATCTGTCCTGACTTCACCACTTGTTGGTTACTTGATTCAATACATTTCAAATAAACACATCTTTTATCTAAATGGCTGCAAACTCATATGACTTTCTCTTTTATAAGCAAAGAGGGAAATGATTTGATATTAAAGAATCGATCTTCGAGGAAATTACCTGAAATAAGTTACATAACACGCAGAATTCAAAATACAGACTGTTGCTTGTCTGAACATCCTGCTTAAATCCAACATAGCTATCGACCATCAGTACTCGGATTTACTAATTTTATTTTTTTTGAAAAATCTAGACGTGTCCTATCCACAGTTCCCGACTCACTACCTGGTTAGTATTAAGCTTGAAGATGTTCCACAATTGTTTTAATCACACTATGTTATGACATGATGGAAAAGATTGTGGACCTGCCGTGCCACACTGGACAGAATTTCTGTTGGCAAAAAAAATACTGTATCACTCTCTTGTCGATGATATTTCTTGTTATCTAGTAGTATTACACTTATGAACTTGTAGAAATAATAACACTGCAAAAACAAAATACACCAACATATTAAACAACTTAAAACTAAAAGAACACTCAATGAAGAGAATTTTGCAATTCTCTCGTCTTACACTTAAATGAAGTCTAAACCATTTAAAGGTACTGAAAAAAAATTGACCATTAATTTCTTGAAGCCTTCCTACATTTTTCGATTTATTTAAATATGGACTCATAATATACAATTAAAAACACAGAAAAATAATTTGGAAAAGGTCCATGAAGTCTTAATTTATTTTAGTACAAACTCCTGCGACTGAACCTCGTTAAGAATTTTATGGTAATCTTTTTAACGTTTGGATAGTGCTTCTTTTTTAAAAATAGGAATTTTAACGGACACATTAGCCACAAAATCGTCTAAGAACTATTTCTTAAAAACTTTAGCAATTGGAGGAGTAATTTGTAAGGTAGCAATAAACTTTAACCTTTATAGCAAAATTTAATATTTACAAATAAGTTTCAAACCTTTTAAAACCATCAAGCCATTCTCTATAACATGCTTAAGCATAAAGCATGACTCTCATGGAGATATTAAAGCTGATCCAGTATTATTAAGGATATATTAAAAAAGATTACTATACCATCACAAAATATTAGCAAAATGTGATCTAGCTCTAAAATAATGTTTTTAATCCAAAATAAACCTACGTATTTTCATCAATATTTCTGTTCCGAATTTGTGCAGGCATGAATTCAGAAAGATTGAATTGTTTTTTTTAATTTCCAAATATTATCGGCTTTCTGAATAAACTGGAAAGATAAAACACTTTTATCACACTATTTAGAACACCTTTAATTAAATCTAGCAACTAAAGTAGAGAAGATATTGAATTTAGAAAATCCTTTATTCAATTTAGGCGATTAGTCTGAATAAAACTAGACAAAGGAGGGAATATGTAGTAATACTAGTTGTGCTAAGTTCATGATAAAGAATTTATTTCGATTCAGACAGTATCGATCCACTCACAATTTCTAAATACTATGAGAGTAAGATATGAAACTAGAAAAACTGTTAAAATGTTGGAAATTGTAAACAATTCTACACCATTTTGATTTCGAATGAAAATATTTTGAAGATTTTTAAATTTTCACATTCAAAATGACAATACAAATTAGCCCGTAAAAATTTGGTCTTAGGTGAGCATAGAATCATTTTCGAATGAAACATCAATCTCAAATAACATTCCGTTGTTTCGAGTAGTATAACTATAAAAGAAGATTATATCAAAACAAATACAACTATGTTGATCAAAATTCCCGAAGACTACACAAATGGGAACAGATAAAAATTCCACTATCATATTTAAAGATAAATAATTAATAGTACTTCTGAAATTATATTTACTAATTTCAAGCAAGTAAAACATTTAAAAGTTGAGCTTCTTAGAAAAACTTCCATCTCTACCGTTTACAAACTCTAGCTCTTCTCCTTTTGAGACACTTTATGATCTTTAATTTTCTGCTCGATCGGAAAGATCCTAACTTCATTGTTAAGATAATTTTTCAGTATTCATTCAGATCATTTTGATGATACCCTTTTTAAACTGACCCTTTAGTATAACCCTTTACAAAACATATAACATTATAAATAAATATTCAATATTATGATTTTTTATTTTAATGCTAAGTCAATAAGGATGATCTTTATGTATTAACCGAAAAAATGAATTTTTGTTGATTTAAATGCTTCCTTCTTGTAAATTATTATAATTGATCCCTATAATATTTGTGGTGTGTTTTACACGTAGAAGTTTCTGCAAAATTCCTTCTTTATTTCTTTTGTGGCAATCTAAGCAAAACAGATTTCAATAGGACTAAGATTTGGGTGGCCCCGAAATTAAATACGGTTTCCTTTAAAACTGAATGAAAAGTATAATTTTCGTTTGGAGATATCACAGTGCTTGATTTTACAATAATTTGTAATACACCCTGAGCCAGCTTGCTCCTTGTTGCTCTACCAAAGGGCATTATGAAATTAATGCAAATAATTTAAAAGTACAGAAATAAGACGTCTCTAATCTTAAGCGAATTCATTTTTTCTATGCTTATCTAAACAAAATGAGTTACAAATTCTTTACTGATTTTTTAAATTTTCTGTTACCTAAAATAATGTTTAATAAAGAAAGAATATTAATTTCACTATTTCGTTGATACTTTAAAAATTGTGCATAGGGATTACTTTTTTTTTTTGCTGACTGAATCAAGGGTCCCAAATATTCACAGTTGATAAAAAAGTACTTACCCTTAAGCCAGTTTTTCAAGTTCAATGAAGTAGCAACTTTACTTTTTATTTTTGTAATAATTATTATTTTTATTTTTATTTTAAACTGGAAGTATTTCTCCTTCTAAGTGTTTTGTAAACAAATGCATATTGAACTTCTTAACTGGTTTTTAGTGTCTCTAGTTTCCTAACTACAGTACGGACTTTTAAAACTAAATCAGACCCTTTCAATTTTCCTGTATAAATAATATTAAATACTACAAATTAAAAAAAAAAAAGAAAAATGCCTGTTCGGAATCTTATTTATCAGCAACAGTTTGGGTGTGGCGGAAAGTTGATCCTCTTTCTTGTATATTGTGCATTGTGATAGTACATGTGTGACGATTCAGTGTGTTTTATGTTGTGCGGTGTATCTGTTAACAATTTACCTTTAATAACAAACAACTTTTTAACTTTTGATATTTATCTTGCTGCGATATGTTGAGCATGATGGTGCATGTGCCAGGCTTTACGTTCACCCTGTGGTCTATGGATTTAAGGAGATTTCGTGTCTCCTTAGATACATACAAAGCGTATAGGTAATTTATTTATTTATGTTACAAGGTATGGTTTTAAGTTCATCTCACCTTCGAATATGAACTGTCCTTATCAATGTTTACTGCAACACTCTAGAAGGATTTTAAAGACTCTGCTTAAAAACTAACCCGTTCTTCTATTATTGTAGCATTTTTAGTTTTGATATTCAAAATTAATTTGCAATAAAAAAACATTTATTATAAAAAATGTAGATCTTACTTTTTGAAGCTATCTTTAACTATATTTTAGTTTTTGTCCACTAATTTCTACCTCAATCAAAAATAATTCTGTACGAGATGTTCTAAATTACAAAACAGAGATTAAACTACAATTTGGAAGCGATAGAGTATCCAAACACGTTCCCATAGTTAATATATATGTTGAATATCACCGGGGATACTGCACGAGAGCGTAACTAGCGAGTCTTTGAAATATAAAAAAACTTTTCGCAAACAAATATAACAAAATCGCGTAACTGAGAAGTACTCTAGACTGACAAATATTTTAACAAAATTAACCCCTTCAGTATCTGCAGGAGGTTAATTATGAGAATACGAAGACGTGCTTTGATATCATAGCAGATATAGAAAATACTAAGTTCTTTTTCACTGTCCTGTAATATTTAAGTTCATGCCAGTTACGCGGTATTTTCCAGAGCTAGTTACGCGCTAGATGCAGCTATGCTGCAATTAATTAGAAAATAGTTTTTGTGAAACCACGGAATTGTTTGAACACATAAAACTTATTCCAAATTATACATAAATGATAGAAAATAATGAGTCATGCCAGACCTAGAGAGATGGAGAGAGTGGAGGTGGAGGATTATATTAACAAGACATGAGTAAAAGAAGTAACCCCCTCAACTCCTTCCAATACCATCCATACCCACTCTCCAGCACTATTTCCGGAAGAGGAGAAGAACTTTAATTTTGTGCATGGCAGAGCATACTTAAAATTAGGATTTTTAAAAAACCGAATAAAGATTTTCTTAGAACAAAAATGCTTTTTTTTTTTTATATGTTTTTGAAACCCTTCTATATCCCAATTACTTTTGAAGGAAGGATCTTCGAACAAATTTTTTCCGGAATTAACGTGGTTCCCGAGATTTTGCTAAAGGCATGTTTTTTAAAAATTAATTCGAAACTGATAAAGTTAAAATTAAAAAGAAAATATTTTGTTATAACTATTATAATTTGTATAATTTGTATTTGAATTTTTATAGTAAATCAAATCAATAGAGCACACGAATAGTCATTATTTGTCTTATTTGTAGGTCTGCTTATTTTAATTAAAATCTTTGACCGTATTATTTCTTTTTTATATAATTTTGTAAAAAAAAAATGAGTTTTATTTCTGATCGAAACTTAGAAGTGTTTGTGATTGAATTTTCCATAGCGAAATGAAGGAAATATTAAAGGCCTTTTTAAGGCGGCATATGCAATCCAGTCGGTAGGTACTTATTTATGCACACATTCGACAAAGCATAAGACGGGTGTAAACAAGAGACTTTTTTTTTCAAACGATGAGCATCCTCCTCACCTCCTCAGGGGTTTTAAAAGTGATTAAACTGCATATCGGTCGACTCAAGTGCGTTCCATCGATTATCCCTGACAATCATGCAATTCATTTTCTTTTTTTTTCTATCCTTATTCTTTTTCTCCTTTCTGAGCGAAAGCTCTCTAGGGAATATATGGGAAGACTTACGGGAACCCGGGAACCCCTGGCATGTACAGGGTGCATATTCGCATTAGCATAAAACATGCACAGGGGTGCAACATTTTGTTAACATTGACAACAAAAGGAGGGTGCGCTGCCGTATTATGGAGGATAGAGGACTAGAGGAGAGCCTTCAATGCCTCCTCCAGGGCATCAAAAGACCTCCATATTGCGAATGCAAGGGAAAGGTACATATAAATTAATTTATACGCGACTATAAAACAGCACAAAGACACCCCTCGTTATAAAGTGTAATATTTTTTAAGAGATGTAAAAAAAAATGTCGATGACGACGACTATCCATATCGCGCCGTTGGCACAATACTGATCCTTATTCCCTTTCCCGGGTGTCCTCCGTTCCGCTTGTGGCAGCAACAGCAGTAGTGGAAGTAGTGGCGGTGTCCTGATTTTTCTGAACCCTCAACCCCTAAACCCTCAAACCCTAATGCGAATTGATTTATATACCCCCGTTACCCCGGGGTATCGAATCGAGTATAATTCCATGCTAATCTTGGCTGTCCTAACGGCGGCAGCGGGTTCAACATCACGTGGAGGTCGCGAAGTAATCTCGGAGTTACTACACTGTTGTTACATAAGAGTCCCTGGTTTGAATCCCATGCCACGAAGGGTCCATCATACCCATATTGCAGTGATTTGCTGTCAAGGGTGACGGGGCTACAGGGTGACTCTGACGGCACATACCGTATCTGGAGGCCCCATTTTTTTTTTTTTTTGAAATCTCTTGAATCCCTGTCGTTGTTGTGTCGTGAAAAGTCCTCTCATAGTCGAAGACTATTGGGCGACGATTCAAGAAACAATACTCTTATGGTATTAGATTCCATTCAATTAAGTTTTATCGATCGTCTTCAGTGGCATGGATACAACTTGCAAAAAAAAGTATATATGTATATATAGAAGAAAATAATATTTCAACACAATCTCTTCTGACCTAGTGCCCACTCCAGCGATACTTTCGGCCTCTTGAGCTATATTTAACCCTTCACATTTTCGAGGTATATTTACATTTTAGATAAATTTTCTTGGATGAGTTTCTCGCTACTCGGGCGGAAGGTTAAGCTTTAAAAATGTATAGAGATAGACGTCCGTATATCAGTGGTGTGCATCGTGCGCTTGCCGCCCCGTTAATAGCTCACGAGATCACGTATAAGCCACCTTACAAGGAGGCGTCAAGGATGATACGGCAAGTTATCTCTCCTATTTGCACTGGGTCGCCTCAATTCATATCTGGCTCTGATGTGCTCGAAAGCTTTTGATAAGTCTCCTTTATAAGTTTTTTCTTTTTTTTTTTATATGATTGAGAATTTTAATGCACTCCAGTTTTAGTATCTTCTTTCAACTTAAGATGAGATAAGATTCAAGAGTTTGTTTTTGCATTCAGAAATTGTTAATGGGTAAAATCTAAGTTTTTCTCAATTTAAAAGGTGCCATAAATTAGTCTTAATAAAATTTTGATATATGAATTTTTTATGTACACATTCACTATTCTGTATTTTTAATATTATGAGAGCATTTTATAAATGCTCTGTTAAGATTTAATTCTTCAGAATCGAAACCCCGCAATTTTTGTTACTCTATTTCAGAGATTACGTGATTTGCTTCTTTGAACTTTGATCACTTTTGTTATATTTTACATGATGTTAAATACAGGACGTTGTTACATACCGATAAAGTTACTTAATGTATCATATTTGCATGTTAACTTACAATCAAGTATTAAAAAGAACTAAACAAATTACAGAATGTACGCAATTCTAAAATTTCTGAAAATCTACGCCACTTGATTCGGTATCCAGAAAAAAAAAAAAAACAAAAAGATTTTGAATAATTTTTAGAAAAATTCAATACCGATCAAAAATCAGCTAAACTATCAAATATATTGTAAAATTGATTTACACTGCGCCTTTAAAATGTTCGTTATAAAAACTGGACATTTTACAAAAAAAAATCGTAAACAATTTGCAGTATAGTTAATTTATATAGCCATGTATTTTTAAGAAGAAATTAAATTTCAAGATATGTAATTATAATTGCACAAAAATATTTAAAAATGTGATTAGTGAAGTGTATTAATAAATTAAGGTGAATGTTTCCGTGGTGATGAACTTTAACACTAAAATTCTGTGTAAAAACTTAAATATAATTACTTTGTAGATATCTTAATTGTTATAAACTTTAGATAAATTGGTGCTCTATCAACAGGTAGTTAATTTCTAAATCTATTTAAACAAATTATGCCAATTGATATTCAGTTTATAACATAGAAATAGAGTACAGAGTTTGCCATAGCATACAAAATGAAAATTACAATTGTAATAACACTGAAGCGGAGAATCATATCAGAATTGTTTGAGCCAATTATTTATTGACTTGATAACAAATTTAAAATTATAATAGAAGTTAATTAATTGCCTGATGGCTTTTATTGCCTAAAGTGGTCTCAGAAAATAATAAAAGAAATTGCTAGAGTACGGTATAGCCAAGAAGTACATTAAAGAAGTGCATTGTTAAGAAGTTTGCTGAACTTCGGTTTACAGGATTCACATTTAGAAGAATTCAAACAATAGACGTAAAATTCTTTAAAAAATTCCATATATTTAAATATTGCTTTTTCTTATTTATCGAGGTTTTTACCTCAGAGAGAATCGAATAATTTTTAACTTATGATGGTCAATTATTTAGAGTAATTTTAAAAGTGCAATTAAAGCCAAAACCATGCCATTATTAACATATTATTTTTATCTTTTACAGGTAAGCGTTACCTACGGAATAAAACAACGTGTGAAATGCCTCGTGTGACAACACATGATTTTTTTAATTTGTCTTAGCCTCCACCGTTTTTCTGGAATATTTTAAAAAGCGGATTAGTGACTTTATAATGCAACACGTTATTTCAGATATATTAAAAAAAATAAATGGCTTTTATTTATTCATTTTTTTATTTACAATTTAAACGCTATATAAATCGACAAATATTAAGTGATAATTTTTTTACACACACCGCGAGGATGTTCAAGCTTATATTTTTTTTCCTTTTAAGAAACTGAAAACATAAAATATATGCTTTCAAATAAAGCTCTTAGTACGATTGTTGTTAAAGTAGTAAGTTAAGATAAAATACCCGCAATTAAAATGAAATTCTTGAATACAAAGTTATTTGTTGATGTAATAGAGAAAAAATCATATTATTTTTATTATAAATAAAAAGGACTGAAGAACATTTTTCGGACTTCTCCGGGTTAAGAATTTTTTATTTATTTATTCTAGGGAAGAAAAAAAAAGCTAGTAAAAACTACCTGAATTTGTTTTTATTTCTGTTGTCGAAATGAATTTTTAGCACATTTTCACTCACGACACGACAAAATGTTTTTTCTATTTAATTTTTATTTTTAATCACATATCAAAAAGAATGTTTGGACCTTCGATTTAAATAGAGTACGAAGAACACTAGGAAATAATAAAAAAAAGATCCACCTAATTTTATTTTTGATATAACAAGATTTTTAAATTGCTCGCAAATACCGTACTTGTCCCTTGCCAATTACTTATTTAGGGACAAAATTGTAAAGCTAAGTTTATGTATAGATTTTTGTGAAATAAATCATTATTATTATTATTATTGTATTCCCAACATAGGGTCGATGAACTTTAGTAAGGCGACTTATCTTCTCCTTGTCTGAACTATAACGATTACAATAGATGACGATGCCTGGGTGTTGTAAATCACCCTCTTTTAAAAAAGACGGTTATCCCTAGAGTAAGATTGCGCTTAATTGATGGTATATTCTTTAATGTCTTCTTTATTATTTTTTCCCACCTTTCCCAGCTTTCACCGAGAGCAGGCGCAGTCCGGTCGAATCAATTTGATTACAACACACATCGTCTCGGGAGTTGTAAGACCCTAGCTGCAAGGACGTCGAATTGCCAAATTTCTCGCGGTGGTAGCAGTCCCGGCCAAGTGACAGATTTTATAAAGTCCATTGTTCGGCTGGGATGTCGCACGGGCCGGGAGCGAGCACAATTGAAACAGAAACGTTCAAGTCCTGGATTGGGATTTCTCATTTTGGCCAGTTCAATGCGCCATCGAAAGGTGACAGCTGCAGCAGCAGCAGTCTGCCGCCCGTTCGGCGACGCCCCTGGCGGTGGCAACAACCCTTAGGTTCGTCCGGGAACGCAGGCGGTTAGTAAGCCGCACCAGACCATACCAAACCGGCCTGCAGAGACTCGCCGGCGCAGGCTCTGTTTTTCGGTGATTGCGGCCACGGGACACTCCTCGACAACCCAGGACATTGCTTCCCTTCCCCAGCCGCGGTCCTTCCTCCTGCCAGGGATCTCTTCCTTACCCCGCGGCACAGCCAATGACTTTTTTTCCAAGTAACACCGGCAGCGCCAGATCAGCTGTTCGCTTGCTTGATCCGGCCGCGCACGCGCTCCCCGTGCATTCACATTTTATTTTGTGTTAAATTGTTACAAGTTACACATGTGCGGAACATTTTCCGTTATTAATTTCCTCCCTTGTCCTGCTCGAGAAAAGTATTCGATAAGAATTGACGGACTCGATCAGTGTTTATTATTCTATTCCAATTATTTTATTTATTTATGTGCAAAGTGTTTTGATCGATTTCTCCTCGATCTACAGTGGACAAGTGAAAGTAAATAACCGAAAAAAAGATAATTAAGTCCGGACGTTTTTCTCCTGGTGTCCACTGTTGGCCTGTATGTCTTTTTACCATAAGGCACGCGGTGAATGCCAAGAGCGAACGAAACTCTACAGAAAGCGATGCCATCAAAATTATTAAAATAATAGTTCACATGTTCTGATCAGACTATTTTATGTCATGCAAGTGAAACTAATTAGCACACTTTCTAAAAACATAAGTTTACATAACACAGCAAATGGAATAATCGATCGATAACAATCCTTGAATAATAAGCCCATTTTCTTGTATATTACAAAACAACAATAGAAATAAAATTATAAAATTAGATTTATAATACGTGTTTACCTGATTACTTTAAAAAAAAAATCAAGTTACGAATATTAAGTGTACTAAGGTAATGTCTGCGATTGTATTTGGAACGGATAGTAACGAAGTGGATAGATTTAGATCTAATGTTAGTTTAACATCCGTTGTTAAAAACATCTATTGACTTCCAATAAAAAAAATAAATTCAAATAAAACTAAGGTTTGTCTGTTATTCATAACCTTTCTTTTTTCTACGATCAAAAAAAACTTTTGGTTGAGGAAAGCATATTTGAAAGTGTGTACTTTTAATCTTTGTTTGTTATCTTACATAATTTCACACATGGCTGCTTGAATTGATGTTTTCTTTTTTTTTTTATTATACTAGGGTACTACAGGCACTGCACTTACCTGCCTTATGTTAATCAGGAGTTAAGTGAAAAGTCTAATTTATGAAGTGTTCATTTCTGGATTGTAGTTTTATTAAAGAAATTATGATGTGATAATGTAGAATTCATATTCATTGCTAATGACCTCCGACTACTTAAGAATTGCGGTAGCACTTTCACATCTGTAATTATTAATCCATATAACATCAAGTCTTTCTTGCAATGCTCGAATTTCGGGGAGAGGAGAAAATGGAAGTTTTTTTATGCTTATACAAGTTTTTCTCTTTTATCACAATATTTTATTAAATGAAAATTAATCAGAATAGAATAAATTGGGATTTAGAAATAGAGGGTAATATTTTATTCAAAGGATAAGTGAGTACAAATTCCGAAATCAAATCGAAAACTAGGTTTCTAGTATTTTTTAAAAATGTTTACAATAGTTTTGTGTTAGTCATAAACTGGAATAATTTTTAGTTTAATAAATTATTTTTAAAAACAACTACAAGCCAAGTACGTACGATGTTTTTACGTATGTTCAATGATTTTAAATCTTGTGATTTCTATAAACTGAAAGCATTTTTAGTGGCATAAGTCAATATAAAAAAGTTATAAATCTTTAATTCTGCATAGATATTTTCATTGAAAAGAAACTTTTCATTGTTTTAGTAATGATAGACCACATAATAAAATTATTAGAAATGTGGCTAAGTCATCTATAGACATAATAAAACTTCTAAAACATCTTAACTTCTTAACTCTTTCCATTTAAATTTGCATTCCGAAGAAAATAAAAATAATTGTTGTATAATTATAATAATTGTTCTCAGATCTGCTGCAAAAAGCGCTCTTTAATTTATACCCCATTTGCCGGAGTCTATGAAAGTCCCCCTTGAGTTGAGACGCTACTATTACTACTGCTAATACCATCTAAGTCAAAAGAGCTTATATCCATACTTGTAACTTCAAGCACTATCATTCCTAGTGAACATAATAATTTTGATTAAAACCATCTCCGAATTGGGAAGATATAGTGTGTAGGTTTTCGAGGTAGGTTTTAGTAGTTTAGTTTATTTGACAGTATTTGAACTTGTAAGAGGAAATTAGAAAAAGGTCATGTTTGTCTAAGTGTTTCTAGAATGTAGACAGAAACTTTCGAATTTTGGAAGAAGCTTCACTTGACCTTTTGAAAGTTAAGCCAAGAACAGTTGGAGCAAAATGAAGACGAGCGACGGAAGGGAAAAGTGACCCAATCAATACTAACAAGATAATACAAATACAACGGGTCTTCTATAATAACTTAATTCAATTATGTACCTCTCCCTACCTTCTTTTTCGGGCTGTGCAAACCCTCGTAGAGAAGTTTCATAGCATAAAATTAACTAATTTCCAGTAGTCTACGCACTGTCGTCCTGCGTAGTCACGGGCTGAATTAATCAGAATTGCACATATGCTTGTAGTTGAAATTCAATTTGCCAAATTGGTAAGCACCAGGCCGGAGATAATGAGCCTTGGAATATGATCTCAGGATGCTAAGGACACCCAAGGCGACTTCATGGAACGATGAAAGCTTCTTAATTAGCGCTTTTAAATTTTATGGAATCCAATTTCAATCTTGGGTAATTTCTTTTAATCTCAAATGCGAGTTAATAAGTTTATTATAATTATTGTATGAATAAAAAAAATACTGTAAGCCATCTATCAAAAAGACTACAGTGTAGCACGTGTCACGCACTAATTACTAAGTTATAGACTTGCAACCACGTAGCTTAATTTATTAAACTGTCCAAGGCACGTGCTAGCCGGCGTCCCCTTTCGAATTGAATTATTAATGTTTGCTTCTTAAATGCCAGCAAATTAGTAAAAATATTTCGTTAAAGCATAACCTTTAAGTTATTCCAGTGCGTAGTACACAGTTCTTAAAAATATACCTTTTTATGATTTTTGATATTAACATTATTTCCTTCGCACTAGTTGTTTAATCCAAAAAACTTAAGTAATTTAAGAAAAACAAATTATTACCATTGTTCTATCATTATTATTAAAATTGTGCCAAATTTTTTATGTAAATCCTTAAAAAGTGTTAGAGAAAATGATCAGAGAATTGGTTAAAAAATACACTTTTTACGTTGAAAAGATATCACGATGTTTATTTTTGATTTTCATAACACCTTTTAAGGGACTTAAGTAAACTTAGTACTCTAGCAGCAAGTGGTATATAATCTAGAAAAATAATTTGAAAAAATATGTATTAATTCGGCGATTGGTATTAATTCTTAATTTATTCTGCGTAGTAGGTTGTACTACCAGAAGGATTAAGCACGGTATTGAAATCTTCAATTACTCTTAGCTCCCATTTTCTTTTCCAATAATTGTAAGATTATTAAAAACTTAAAATTCGACGCCATAGCAGGCAGCTTATTTTAGTTTTAATCTCAAAGCATAAAAGTGTATTTAAGTAGAAATTTGAAACATGAAATTGTTTGAATTATTCACGAAATATCATGAAGTTAAACACACTCACGTTCAGTCATTTTTCGATCTTTCGCGGGAAACAGCTCCATATCAAAGAAAGAATTTTTAACAACTTAAATTCTACTATATTATGTTCCGTGTTTTGTCACGTGTTATGCGGTATATATCACGTGTCGCGTGACGTAAACATGTTTAAAGTTTCATCTCCTTTGGATAAAAAATTTCCAAATCATAAAAAATCAAACAAATAAAACTTTCATTTTTATACAATTAAAATGATGTATTTTAAATTATTAATTAACCACATGGAAAGTACATTGTCTTTTTAATAAATTCTTACCTGATAAAGATAACGAAATAATAAGAGATAGATAAATTAAATATCCAACTATTTTTAATCGTTTAGTTTAATGTTTGCATTTCAGAATTTTAAAAAGCAAATTTATTAAATATTTCAATGGTACAACATACACTAAAATTGTATTTGATATTTATTTTGGAAAATATATTTTAAATATAAATTATTCTGAAATCACAGTCTATCTAATTTTTATTCTTAATTTCAGTTTTAGTTAGACGGACGACAATTTCACTGATGTAAAAAGTAACACATTCATTTTTCAACAGCATTTGCAATTGTCGTGGCTGTGCGATATCCATTAAAAATACCTACGTGTGTATTTCCATCCAATTTGCCTTGTTGCGTCTACAAAATAGTCTCATTTATAAGCCTTTCAGGAAAATTCATTGTGCAATTTCTTACAAAAGTGAAAATGCCGACAGAGACATGAGGGCGGTTTATTGTTCACACTAGGGAAAATTAGAATATAGAACATTTTTTGCGTTATACCGAAATTGTTGTGCACTATTTTCCTTTGTATGCCAACAATTTGTCTGGCTAAACTGCACAAATACTTTATTTAGTTCAGACACTTTTAGAGCACTACAGATTTTCTGGATATTTTCTGATTATGTAAACTCTTTCGTAAATTTTGCATAATCCACTCAACACCGAATTGTATAAAATAGAAATTTATTTGAATATTGCTATATTCATGGATGTGTAGTGTAGCACGCATGCATCACTTATTTTCAATTTGAAAGTCTTAATACAAGCAATTTTCAAAAATTATTTCAAAAAATAATTGACAATTAGAAATTTATCAAATATTTTATAAATACTAAATTGTTTCTTTTTTTCGTAGTAATTAGGAATACTAAATGATATTTTTCGTCTACATTGATTAATTATTAAAATTTATATATGAATAGATAAATATCCATACAATTTGCATTTAAACTTATTAATTTATAAAACATGCATATATCCCTGTATCTATTACGTAGTATTAATGTCTTTTAATATTTATTTAACTTTGATTTATATACACAATTAAAAAAAAATAATAAAAATAATAATTATTATGAAAAGCTGTGAACCTAGCAGAAGGTTTTTAATTTATCCTAAAAGGAAGATAAATTGACATAAAAGTTATAAATTATTTAAAATAATATTAACAATAATAATAATAATAATAATAATAATAATAATAATTTGTCTTGTTTATTTTATTTGTATGAAGAAAAAGTCAAAGTAAAGAATTTAAAGGAAATGTTGAATGGTATTGATGCTCTTGTATAAATAAGATGGCACGAAGTTAAACAAATCAACACCATTCAATTGAATATTCAGGACACATCACAATCCGGTATATTTTGCCACTTTTATTAAATCTTCGGCACAAGAAAGAAAATATAGACATATTTAAAAACTCCTAATAAAAAAGTAATGCAAAATTAAAGGTTATTAAAATTCTTGTAGAAGTCTACAATTCAAAACTGAAAATGTTTATAGAATTTGTAGAGTTGCAATTTAAAAAAGGAATAATGGTTTAATTTTAGGATGAGCAATGCGTCTTGACCATTAATTCCTAACTTGGTAGCTTTCATCCATTATGGAAATTCGATCTCTCCTCCATTAATCCTAGGTGAAATGTTATCAAGCTAGAAACTAAGACTAATTCATCGATGGATGGAACAATACAAGCAACTAGACATTATGTGAGTCTATAATTTCACGTGAACCTGTAACAAGAAGCACCTATGCATCAAAATGAGGGATGGGAACAGTGTAGCCACAATGGTAACTTCAAAACGTACTGTATATAACCTGTAGCCCAGGCTAGATTGCAATAGATATTGAAAATTAATTGTAATGGTATGCAAAATGAATTTATGGCTCAAGAAACTCCTTTAGAGCACACATGGTGCCATAAACTCATTTATTGTGCCAGTCCCTGCTCATAATGATGCTGAATCTAATTATACTTTCGCAGCAGCATCCTGTACTGTGGAAAAGTGTAGAGTAGAAGTAGAAGTCCTTTATATTATGGAACGAGAGGTTTTCTCATATGGTGCAAACTCCTATTCCTCTATGGTAAGCTGCTTTTCGCATGCATGCACAGGATTGTCGTGGAACAGTACTACATACAGACGTGCGACTAAGTTTTGTGCACAAAATGGCTGAATTGTGAAAACTGAACACAATAAATGTGTGTAATAAATCAAATGTTTGAGGAGTGCATGTTTCGGTCGATAACAGGCCAACGCTCCTCCAACAATTTAGTAGCCATAAAATCAGGTGTATACGCGTTCCGCAAAATTTCGGGATAACTTTGGGACATTCGGGGCAGGAATAAGGATGCGTTCAGTAAGAACGAAGGAATAGCCGGTTGAACCCACCGAATGGAAAATCGATACCACAATTAGGCTAGATGGAAATTTACTACTTCATCTGACGAAAAGGTACTTGATGATGGCCCGTCGATGGTGTGTTTGTCAGCATTATAATCATGTTTTAATTTGTTTGTAAACGCTCTTACGAGCAAACCCACTAAAAATCTTACAAAAGCGTCGTCCCAATGTAAATAATAGGGCTGGGTGCCCAGGGATTCCCGGAATATCCAGGATACGCTCTGGGGAGCGACATAAGTCGATTAAAACCTTTTAAACGGACACATGAACAGTCTTTTGCCACACACATCGAGAGAAATCCAGGTCCAGGGCGATTCCTGTCCGCCTGTTGTCATGGACACTGTGGAATACCCATTCTGGATCTGGTCGGAACTGGGAATCCGGGATATTCCTGGATCCTCCTCCAGCTGCAGAATTGCAATTAAGTGCCCCACCACACCGATACCACCATTACTTCCTCTACAAACGAGTTGCGTAGTCCATATTTATTGACTACTAAAAATTTGTTTGCCCTTCTGTATTTTATTTATTCATATTATTGCGTTTCGCTGTTTGATTAAACCCTCTAAGGAAACTAGGAATTTATTTAATCAGTGCGCAGTGTCGTCGTCGCATCTGCATAAAAGGACTATTGCAGCGTGAAATTATGGGACGGGACTCGGGAGTGGTGGGAAGGGAAGAGCAGACTGGAGCAAAAACCGCATGTCTTCAAATGCTGCAAATGAAACCGGACGGAAGTTAACCAAACATTGGTTGCCCCTGTACTGTAGACTGTAGGGAAGTGCCCCTGTACCCTTTTCACTGGAGCAATGTTTATTCAGCTACAACACGGTACCTCCGAACAGCGCTCCCGTGCTCCACCTCAGACTCCTGGTGTCATTCTACAGATATATAATAGAAAGTGAAAAGTCCCGGCTGGGAGCTAGGGATCCCGGATCTGGATCCTGGATGCAGTTTATCACTCACGCAAATATGAACGTTGCCTACGGTTCCGCCGGAAAACGTTCACGTTCCCCGCCACATTTCGTTTGTCGTTAATTTTGAAATAGCGTTCACTTCGCCACTCAGCCACAAAGGTGGGTTGCTTTTGGTTGCCTTCGGTTGCTTTGGTTTAATATGGCAATATGCCGTTTGTAAATAACGAAATTCGGTTTTCATAGTCTCCCTCGTCGCTGTACAACTGCAGATCTGCAGTTGCCAAAGGGAATAGAAAAAGCCACTCTCCCCCGAAACCCACTCCCTAAAATCGAAACGAGGTTTTTTGAAGTTAAATGACATTGCCTGGAGTTCAAAATTGCAATTCCGGGAAATGTAAGTTGTTAGCTAGTTCTGTCAAAGGGCTGTAATTAATCGACCAGGACCAGAGTCCATATGGGGCAATGTGAAGGGTGGCCAGCAGCTGGGCAACAGGATGGAAAGGGTGTACCCAGCGAACCTTTTAATTACCAATCTGAAATATTTTTCGGAAGGGTTCATTTTATACATTTCAAAAAACAGTTTTTTATAATAATCAATTACATTTACATTTGGCTTGCTTTTTTTTTTAATTTAATTTTTTTTCCGAGAAAGGAAATACTTTCAGCGATATTTTTGGAAAAATACTTTTGCATGCTTTGGTTAGTCTAACCTTTTCTGGTCGTGCTTTATGAATGCGACTTTCGCAGGAACTACAACGATCTGTACCTCTTTTATAATACTTGGATAGGTAAAAGAAATGTTGAGCATATTTACAAAATTCTGTTTTTTTGCCTGTTATGTATATTTTCACATTGTCTATAACTGCTGAAAAGATTTTAGCGAGACTTCTATCACTAGACAATTCTGGGTTATCCCAGAAACTTTAAATAAAACTCTCAGGCTGCATAGCGTTAGTTTTTTTAAAAATAAGTTTTTGAACGGTATACTCCTCTTTCTTCCATTCCATTCTGTACGATCTTTTTATGACATAATTCTATAACATTTGCCACAGTAGTAATAATAAAGAAAATTTTGTATGTAAGGTTTTTGCATAAAAATAATTAATAATTTTAGTGGAACTTCAAACTCATCAAGGTAATGTAACCCATTAAAATAAAAGCCATGGATTTTTGTTGATTTTTATGTATCAATTTTAGATTTTGAATACATTACTAGAATTTTATGTTTTATGCCTGTATCTGCTCTTACATTTAGATAGCTTTCAGGTAAATCCGCATATTTATTCAAATATTTTATTACAAATCGAAACTTATGGTTAAATATTCGATAGAAAACTCCCCCAGCACAAAATACGGTCCTATGAATACCATTCTGATTGGATTTGTTTGTTACCTACTACTTAGTAATACTTACGTAAAACACGATTAGTGTGCTTGCTAATTTCACCATTAATTTAAAAATGAGTTGGTCCATATAAATTTGTGGTCTTCTAGATTTTATTAGATTGTTTTTAAAATATTATATAATATTAATCGAATTTGGCGATCTGCTCCAAATGATTTTATATGACCGGTGATTGTATCATAAAAACTGTTTTTTTTTAACACATTTACGCCGCGTATTCTTTTACATGACATCGACTAGCAGTTGAGTGACCTGAGTGTAATGGCACTCGCATTCGTCCCATGCGGACACCGTTCTCATCGGACTCCAAAAATTAAATGCATCAATATTACGGTGTCAAACAAAAATAAATGATTACTTCAAGTCCTTATAAACTCGTCTTAAGCGGATTCTACTGCATTTATTTTCTATAAACTTAAGAAAAACTTCTATACATCGAAAATAGAAAATCTTTTCTCGTTTTCAGAATCGTTTCGACGATTTAGTAACAAGAATTTGAAATAGGTATCTAATTCATGATTGCGAAGAACATAGGCGTGGCATTGCTATTCTTGAACAAAGGGAATTACATAAAGCAATGTTACGTTCAACTTTCCTCATTATGTTCAAGGAAATTCAATTCCTCGAAATTGCCGCCAACGGTATTCTCCTTTTAAGTTCCTTAAGGACACCATTCCACTTTGCTTTTGTTAGATAACACAGCTAAATCCGTCCTGTTCTCAAGAGGAAAAGATTTCTCCGATGGGAACGATGGCAACGTCTTTGTTGAAATATAATTTTCTGGAGGAGATGTGATTAGAGTAAATCTTTAATCCTATTTCTTTTGGAACATGTCAACTAATCCCATAAGAGACAATGGTGCAGCAAAAGAAAGGCCATCTCTAAAGAATACTTTCCAATTGCATTTGTTCAAATGTAATTTGATTATAATATTACTAATTTCTTCACAACATTATTAAGCTATTAAATTCATTAACGCGGAAATAAATCTGCTGCATAATAAAACTTTATGTAAAATTCTTCACTTCTTCATGCCACTCTGAAATTACGTAGGAAATTTCACTTATAGTATCAAGAACCATAACTAAATATAATAAGAAGATACATTAGAGGAAGGATAAGTGTTATAAAAGTAAAAGACGTCTGTTGTCTGTTGCAAGAAATCTGCATAACGACGTTATTAGCATAAAGCGAGGAATCTGCATCAGGGCATAAAGCCCCCAAAAATAAAGGTGCACGCGAGATTTTCGGAGTAAGCAAAAACTAGAATCGGCAAGGTGGGTGGAATAAGGTGAAGTGGTATGCACATTACGGCGGCATTATAAAAAAAATGGAATTGTAAATGTAGACAGAGGAAACTTCCAGTAAGTAAGAGGTTTAAATGATCTCATGAGCTTAGATTTAGTCAGAAGAAGGTGGTTTTGTTTTCGTGTCTTCAAAAGCATTTTAATGAAACAATCACACGACGCACTTAAAATACTTTGTACATTTACCTGGAATATATTAAATATTACCTTTTATTTATTACATTCATTATAAAATTAAATACTACTTAAAATATTTAAGGATGATAACTTTGAAAACTTTATTTTTTATCAACGAAAACTTCTGAATCGATTATAAAAAATCTGAAATGTTTTGATATGCTTGCTCTCTAATAGAAAATAGACTATGGGTCAAAAAAGACCCCAGCGGCTTTGCTGTGATTTTTTTAAGGGCTGGATGAAGGTTAATTACTCTCTGGATATAGTCACAATAGTTTAGAGCGCAATACTAAGCATCCCAAAACAATTCTTTCGAAAAAAATCACATAAGCATTTTTTAATGCTTTCCTGTTTTATTTTCGATCTTTTCTGAGCAAAAAGAAGGAAACAATTTTTCGGTTTTAATATTTTTAATTAACTAACTAATGCGATGTAATGAACAGAAAATTGTTAAATATTCCTTAAAAGTCTTTTGTTCGAGTTATGAGTGTGGTAATTGCTAAATTTATGGCGATTGCATTTGTCCGCGATGTCTGAGAGCACGATAAAAAAGAACGAGCTATTGATTTTCATTGAATTTCCTTTTTATTGCAAAAAAGGTGAATGAAATCTCATCTGAAAAAATAAAATTCAGCCCGGTCCATCCTACTTTCCGGCATATTGGACATTTAGATTCCCATCCGGTGAATTGTTCGCTTGTTGCGAAACGAACGACGAAGCCCACAGTCAACCGACCGGCCGGGATGCCGGGATCGTTATTTTTGGGGCCGAGTAAATTCGGAGTGCATTTATCCAGGTTTTGTTGCATAATTACCGATGCGTGCAGGAATATCGCCCGGACCACCCCACTCGGTACGCCTTCCCCGCCCACCATTGTGCCGGGTCCCGGGCGAGCCTGGGACGCCCGCAGGAGGGGTCGAATACAACAGCCGAACCGCACACCCGCACATCCCGACGGGGATGATGAAGTGGGGCTGTTGCGAATTTCCATATTGCCGCGAGTGCCTCAAAAGTAACTTTAATATTAATATCAATTTCCAGCTGACACTCGGCGTAAATGCGGAGAACAAAGGAAAACGAGGGCTGATTTTTAAAGCGCACAGAAAATGGGAAAGAAAGTTCGTAATCACCTCCTGAACAATTTTCCTCGCCACCACCACCACTACCGTCGCCCGCTGTATGTGTGTGTGTTTGTGCGGCGAAAGCTGAGCCCCCGAGCGGGTGGAATGGGCACAGGGTGGTCGTGGGAGTGGACGGGACACAATTCCCGTTTTGATGTACACCAGCGCCACGTCGCCACCACCGCCATGGCACATGCCCCGCCACCCCATCATTTGTACCAGCAAAATTTCCCGGGCACAACATTCACAGGGTACACCAAAAAGCGTTCAACTTCACTTTCGAACGTTTACTCCCAGGGCTGCTGGAAATCGTGTTACTGTAGGGCGACTCATCAGCTCCGGTTAAGGGTGCTCTTTTCCGAACACACAGAGGACACAGCCGGGATCCGGTTCGTTGAAGGGCCGGGCCGGAGAAGAGATGTGGGTGAAAATTTTCCCAGGCTTCCGTGGACCGGACTCGCCGCCCATCGAGCACACCCAACCAATTCCCTTCTGCTCGTGTTTGTGTGCGGGACTTTCCCAGCTGCTCGTTTGTGTGCGAAATGATGCCGGGTAATGCCGGGTCTGGATGCCGGGCGACTCGAGCTGGCTGCACACACTCTCACCTCGGTTAGCATGTGTTGAGTATGACTGTGCAAAATCGTCTCCGGCAAGTCTTGTTCAAACAAAACCGGGTGAGAGCTGGGTAGCTGCAAAAGATCAATATATCGCCGGATGCTGTGCTCCTCGCACACACCCGCATACCGCTCCGCCCCGGCACCTCTTCCGTGGACGTCGTTGTCATCGTTGCTACAGCCGGCACCATCGCACCCCAACTCCCATCTGTGCCCCTACAAACCCCAAACTCCACGCCAGGCGAGAATCCATCTCCATTAGAGGGAAAAAGGTATGCTACTGCTCTCAGCCCGGGAAGATGCGAAGGGTCGGGAGAAGGTAAGCGGGTGATGCCGGGTCGCCCGGTTTTTTGGGCAAAGGGATGGGAGTGCTTAATGGTTGCTATGGCAACGCACTTTCTGCCCCCACTACCACCACCTTCTTCGACAAGGAGATCCGGGCTTTCTCTCCCGGGACAGGGTGGGTGTAAAGGCATTTGTTGGCATCTTGTGTTATTTTTATTCCGTGCTGGCCTTGTAGGGTGTTCGTTCCATCTCGCGGTGGTGTTGTTATTTTCGGGGGCCAGAAGTGGATGAAAATTATATTTAAGGAACTGGAAAAAGTTTTTCTCAGGTAGTTAACGTACCCTACTAGTTCATAACAAGAATTTGTTGCAAAAAAAAAGTAAAGAAAAAGAGAAATACTTTTACTTGCGTAGAAAGCAGAAATCATCAATTTTGTTTTAACCCTCACTCCTAACGGCCAAGTTGACGACCGGTGATTGCGGTAGCTTGGGCCGAGGGCTGAGTGGGGGATGCTGCGTTGAATGACAGGAAATGAGGTCTTCAAGGCCTTCGCTTGTCCTCAGCAGCGAGCGCACCCTTTGGTCGGGCACCTTAATCAGTTCGGGGCCCTCCTTTAGCATTCGGGTCACATCCTCACCTCTCCGGTGTAGTGAAGCAATCTCACGTCCAGTGCCGGGCTGGGCGATTTCAATTTTGGGGCGATAGTCGTCATCGTGGGCTAAATGGAGGGGGTAAATGGGGCGTAATTAGATATGAAACAGGGTGCCTCACAAGTGGTGAACACTCGCGCAAGATTCCAATTCATTTTTTCTTCCTTGTTTTTTTTTTTTTGTATTTTAAGCGCAAAAATCGCGCACAGCCGGAGAAACAAAATTGCCTCATTTCAATTTTCAGCGCATTTAATAACAAAGTATTTACTGTAAAACGGAGGCTGGAAACTCACTGGATCCCTGCGTCCCCTTTAAAACATCCTGGTGCTAGTGTCCTGGAATCAGACTGTTCGCGTTTGCGGTCGGCCTCCATTGATTTTTCCATTTCGAGGGAAAGCGCTACGATGAACGCCCATTTGGAAGCACGCCCGGCCTTTTCTTCATATGGCGGAATAAAAAAAAAAACAGGAAAATTGTCACACATTGAAGTTGTTCGAGGGAGAACTGAATTTCAAAGTGATCGCTTTCTTTGAAAGTCATTAAAACCTCTTTACGACGAAATTGCCTTTGTACCTCCCTCCATTCAGTAAGCTCTAGCCTGCCTTGGTTTAAGGGGGAACCATTTCCCGGGGAAGCATGAGGAGGAAGGGTCTTCAGGTGAAGTGATTTTCTGAGGTAAAACATGTCGATTTTAAACACCTATTGCTTGTTCGTAAAGTAATTATAATTGCTTTATTCCCTTATAATTCCCTGACACAAGCCGATGTACAAGATGGCATTCATTAGAGGTAATTAAGGGCAGGTATTTCGATTCAATAGGCTCCAATGGGATCATATAGCCATAAGTTTATCTCTTTAGTAAGTCTCGTTTTAACATTCAATGTAGCAATAGGCTTTAGTGGTATCTTGCTGGTTTATGGCTGCTAGCGATAACGATATAACATTCATTTAATGGGTATACAATGTACTCATATACTGATTAACGTGTGAGACTCGAAAAATCCATATATCAGTTAGTGGTGATGAGTACAAGAGAGAACGAATCTCTGTTTTCAAAACTATTAAAATATACGTCACATAAATTCCAATGTATTAAATTTTTTATATAAGTATTTTCGTCAGCTATAAAATAAATTGGTGAAATCCAAAAACCTAATAAAAAGTACTAAAAATTCTAGCAAAATAGTTTCAAGAAGCAGAAGAAGAAAAATCCAAAAGGCATCTATAAGTGTAAATCAGAATCACGGACTAAGGATTCTACACTTTTATTCTAATCTAGACAATTCTAGACAGAACAACTTCTGTAGGACAGCCAGTAATTACAGTAGTATTAAGTTGACTTCGCTAATCTTCCCTGTCTATGTTTTTAAATGGAAATGCTACGCTTAGATTAATTTCTTTTTTATACATAAATAAAATTAACAATTAAAACCCTCATAAAATATTTTCATTTTTCCATTTAATGTAATTATTAATGTAAAATTTTAATGAAAATCATAACACAATGATTTCCAAAGTTTGCTACTTTAAAATTACCACTCTTCAAATTAAATTAAAAAACTATGCTTGTGTGATTTATAAGTTTTTTTATTTTTTAATCATAAATATCTTAAAATACATCCTTAGGAATTTCGAGTTGAGTTTCGGGACGACTTCTGCATTATTGGATAAATTTATTTATAAGACTATCATTAAATAATATTACTATACATTTCGACTTGGAATAAAGTTTTACTTTTATTTAAAAATTACGTTTCAGATGAACAATTCTACCTTTAAAATCTTTTTATTAATAACTAGACCTTACTCTCTTTTTACGCGATAGACACAATCCTAAAAAATGCGCGCAAATATAATTCGCATAAAAGGAAAAATTGACTCCATGAATTTGATTTTGGTTTGATCACGTTAAAGTGAATATATATTATTAAATTTAATTAAAAAACATAAAAAGTAATGTTAAACATTCCGATATTGCTGAAAGTAAATTCGAAAAGTGATACCTCACTAATTAATAAAGGAAATAAGGAAGAATAAGATGCAGAATAAAAAAGAATTTTGTTTAATCTTAAAAAACAAGGGCTCAATATTTGAATTAGTGATGATCGTCAACTGTTCAAAAAATGGAAAACTGGTACAAGTTTAGAAACGTTTAGTAATTAATCATACAAAATAATTTGAATATTATAATTTATATAAAAGCAACAAAGCATTTTATATTTTCGTTTTTTGTATATTTCAAATGATATTTTTTCAAAAATCCCACAAAGGTGAAAAATGGGCAATTTATTCGGATAGAATTAATAAACTTAATTTATTATTTTGTCATATAAGAATGAGTACGTATTTGTGCTTGATCGCTATTTTCTGTGAGGCTTCAAAACTGTTATATTACTAGAATTACTAGATTTTTACTAGAATAACTAAAATATTCCTAGGATTTTTCCTATATCTAAGCAAGATTTATTTGAGTAAGATTATTTGTTTAAATATTTAAAATTTTCGAGTTTTAATTGTCTTTATATCGGACTTTTGTGCAAGATATGTTAATTACTTAACCATTCATTATTTTCTTCTATTAAAATTTAGTAACCTTATACTCCTGTACATTGATCGTTTATATTTTAGCATATAAACAAATAAATAAAAAACACACATAAGCCATTTTTAAATATTTTAAAGTCAAAAAAGCTCAAAAATGTACAGAAAAGCTCTGAAAATCTAGAAAATATTTTATATAATTAAATAAATAATTAGAAACTAAGTTGGCAGAGCAAAGCAGCACCACGCATGATCCAATGCGATGGATCGGTATTTTTGTGGCATTTTAAAAGCATAGCAACCACGAAATTGGTACTATGTCCAGTGGTGGACAGGACTCCTCTTCTCTCTGCCGTCTTATATAGGGGACAGATATAAACGTGTCCCTCAACCAAATCTTCTCGCTTAATGGGCTTCATCCAAATGAGGGGCATCGTATCGTATAATTGCCGCGGAAGGGATTCAGACAAACAATCCTGGCTAGAATCCCAACGCGCACCTTCCAGAAACACACCGTACACGTAGACACCGTCCTCGGGAGGGTCTTTGACTGTGAACCTATCTTGTCTCAGGATATCATAGTCGAATGTGAGCAAATCGATCGGAATAGTATACTTCCGCGCATAATTCTGTTGAGCACCAGTGAGGAAGGCCTGGGTGAAGAAGAAGCCCGACAACCAGTAGGTCGGTGGTGGCCCCTCCTCGAACCATTTCTGCAAAGGAATTTATATTTTGTTAGATCGATGCAATCGCAACAACGGATTATACGGGTATAGAGTTCATAATGATACTTCCGAGCCTGAATATGTATCGATACTGAGACTGTTAACATCGAATATTAATTATAATTTTTTTTCCTGATGTCATTTGTGATTTTTAAAAAGTATAACTGCTTAATCCTGAGCTCTTTTACGTCCTTCAGGTTAGGGCCCTAGAAAATTAGCCTATTGTCTTAATACCAGAACTTCTATGAATAATTTTACCCTAAAAAATGCATATCTCGATCACTCTAATTGATCCTTTTAAGGAAATATATACAAAATATAAATATACAAACCAAGGATTATAAATTAATTATTCAATTAAAACTGTCTCTTTTGTTGATTTAAATTAATTCAATCTAGGCTAGCATTAAAAAAATGGAAAATAAAAATATTAAAAGGTAAAACATTTTCAACTAGTCCGAACTCAAATTCCTTGCAATGTTAACTTTCTCAACTTTAAACCTTGAATATCGTGGATATCGATACTACAGTTTCAATAGTATCACTATAATCTACTATCGATGCCGAAGGTCGAAATCCTGAACCCTATAGGTCTATAGGTATTTTTATTTGAGTAATGTACAAACCTGCAAGAACGCAAGACGCTCCAGAAAATCGGTCACATAGCTACCGAGTGGTTTCAAACTGGGATACGACTTTCCTGCCCACATCTCTGGTATTCTTCCCGTAAGGATTGCCTTGAAGACCATTTCCATTGGGGCAGACATCACCACCAGACCTGTAAAATTGAAAAGTCCACCGTGTTTAGAATCAGAGCAAGCTCTAGAGTTTTCCCCATCAAACAATTTGTCAGGCTGTTTATTTTCGACTCTAGCAATTTTTCAACTTCGCCACATGGTAAATTTGCGCTGAAGGAAGGACGGGAAAAAACAAAGCGCCAAGGAGCTGGAGGATATACCACTTAAAGAAGATAGGTTCTACTGAAGGCTAGTGATTGCAGTTTAAGGAAATGTACGTCAGTCACGCCCCTGGTCAGAACCGGGTATTTGACCCAGTTTACGACCCACTCTTTATAGTCTCCGGACCGAAGGACGCGTGGCGAGTTAACACGTACGCCCTGTCCAAGTCGGCCCCAATCCACGTATTCGCAAAGTACGATGTTATGTTCAGCGATCTACCGAAGGAGTCCCGGAGTATTTACTGGAAGCAACAGAACCTTCTACCGCATTTCCGACCAGAGGCTGGAGAAGGTTCGCCGAGTGCCTTTTACAGTGCCCTTTTTGTATTTTATATGGATTTTAATGACGAAAATCGTTTTTGGTCTTTTTGTCTGTTCTCACAGAGAAACCCGCCAAGCCAATCAAGGTAGATGTTACCGGAAAGTTCAGGGGCTGCTTCTTTCGGAACATCCCTGGTGTAGCGGCCAATTCCCCCGTTATCACCCTGCAGTTGAATATACCGGATAAACGTGCGACGACGAAACCTGCACCACCAATTCCTGAGCAGAAATTCAAAAGCGCAGCATGTCAGACATTTTACAGGTGAAATCTACTGAAAGCATTTTATACTCGTTTTCTTTTCTTTCTTTTTTTTTTATACCTAACAAGTCAACTCAAGAAATTTTCTGTTTTTGCAAAATTGCGGCTGAAAGTGAGGTTTTTAAAAAGTTGTGACCTCGTTTCACAGGAAACACGCTGCGACATATTTCATTTTTAGCTTGATAAACTCAAAGTACCTTTCGGTGAAATTTCCTATTCTCCGGACGTAATGCTTTTGAACTCTAGTGAAAAGGGATGATTAGATCTGAACAGAGACATTTTCCTAACAAGAGAATTTGTTAAGTAATTTTGAAGCAGTTCTCTGTAGATAAGGTTAGGAAATACTTTTTTTTATTTCTAATTCTCAACAAGAAAAAAGTACGTAATATAAAATGTGAAATTTAATAATAGATACCCAAGATTCATTTCATCCAAATTCTAATCAATTGATCAGTTGATTTTAATAATTATTCGCTTGATAGTCAAATTGAGAAATTATAGTATTTTTTTATGGTATATCTACACCTAGTGGGTATGGTTTCTTTGATTTCTTATATTCCTTTAAGCAATTTTTTGTCACATTTACAATAAAATTTTGTCTATCAGTTTGTAGGTAAGAAATTATTTAATTAGGGATTAAAAATAATACGTAGTAATGTACACAGGCCTGAATCTAAGCAATATTATATAAGGTTTGTAAAGAAAAGCGCAAGTTCTGACTGACTCAGCAGCGCTTAATTCAAGTTAGACTAGTTTTTGGAATGAAATGTAAATATATCTAAAGGGATGCTTCTAATCCTTCGATTATACATCGATAAATATATTTCATATACGGCATCCGGGTTAAATGGACCCTTAATTTACGAAATACACCCGTCTTAGAATTTTCTTGCTTTTTAAATATTCTTAAAACTATAATCTTATTTGCATGTGTAACTGGCGTTGTATGAAAACTTGTGGACAAGTAAACCCTTTATTCTTTCGAATAGGGATAATGATTCTTTGTTATTTTGTGATAAATTTAACAATATTAACAATATTTCTTGAGTAAAAATACAAGAAGAAATAAAAAGCAAAATGGAAGTTCTAAATGAATACAAGTCTAATCTAAGTTAAACTAAGTTTACACAAAAAATTATTTTATTAAATTGCTTCGCAAATTCCTATTTTTTTCAAGAAGTAATTGTAAAGAATTTTATTATTATAATATATTTAATTTTCTTAGAAATATATATTTTAGTTAAATCACATTTTCATATTTGTGAAGTATTCGAAATATTTAGGATTCAATTAGCAAAAACCTATGAACCTACTGAAATGTATTTCGGACATTTTTAAAATTTTAAACGAAATTAAATATCAAAATCAAGTATAATTATTAATTCATTAAACAATTTTTGTCACACTCTTTAAAAATCCCCTCGTATGTTTCATTAGAGAATCGACAACGCAAACGGTTCCATACCAACCAGATGCAGTTATAGGACCCGGGGAAATCGAAGAGCCCGAAGTCTTACGTATCAGCAAGCTTATCTCTGGCTGTGGTCATCCTGGAGAGTTCGAAGCAAAAATTATAGAGCGTGTTCGAAGACGAAGAAAATGGGAAGAGAAGCTGCCAGTCACGTCAACATTCAGCGAAATAAGAAAGCGAGCCATTGTCTTGGAAGCATTCGAATGGGAAGAATGGATGTCACGTGAAGACGAAATCGTAAACATCCAAAACATAAGGTTGGATTTGGTTCATAGATTGTTAAAAAAACGAGATCAATACTTTGAACTTAAATCAGTAACACATTTGGAAAACGCTAAAACCCGAATCGAAGAAAAACGTACAAAGGCTTTGGAAAAGCTACAAAAAGAACATGACCGCAGTCTACGGAAATTGGAAGCGAAACATAAAAATATTTCGAAAAAATACAAAAAGGAGAACATCGTTGACGAGCATATTAATCCAGCTTCAGAATTATATGGACCACAAATACGATTTGGTGTCAATCCCAATCGCAGGCATTATGTTGGCTTTAAAAAACATTATGATGCTCGACTTGATGATTTGGATAAGAGGATTAATGAGCAAACATTCTTCATGCGCACCATGACCAAATTGAATGAATTGGCTAAACCAAGGGAACAGACAAAAGAGATAGCGACAGGCTTCCGAAATGAAATCTCCTTTAAAAAATTATACGAATCACTTTTGGTATGCTTTAGCCTTTTTTTATTCAAAAGATTTTAAGGAAGCTAAAAATTCTTTTCAGAAATTACGAGTTACCAACACTCGCAAAGGAATGCCAAAATGTCTAGTGAAAAAGGAGAAAGTGGTTGAGGAAGGTTTAGATACGCCTGTAGGGTTAGAATGCGACATTAATGCTGAGGCCGATTACCAAGCTACAGTATATCTCCAGAAAATTATAAAGGTATATTATCAAATTTGGTACATTACATTAATGTAATGTTATCTTTATGCACTTTTTCTTAAACACCCTCAATATTTTCTAGAAAATATACGATGCGTTAATCCACATTGATTTTTTTCATTTGTAATTAAATTATGGGAAAAATTAAGCTCTTAGAAATACTCTGCAATTAAAACTTAATGTGATCTCATTTGAAAACTAATTTTATATTATTTCAAACTCATGCAAGGAAATGTCTGCAAATTTTAGAAACTAAGAATTACACAAAAGTGTTTTAAAGGATACATGAAATACCTCATACGATGTTTAATTATTTAATAAAATAAGAACATGTTTGGTTTTTAAAATAGTGCCAGTTTCTAAAATATTAATGAAACATTTATTTTTTCAGGGGCGAGCGGTCCAGACTATGATCTACAAGGGTAAGGAGCGAGACTTGAGCCTTATTCAAGAGTTAAGATCAACACAGGTGCTTTTATGTATCCGAGAAATGTTCCCGTCTGAACGAGCTGCAATAGAAGAAAACAAGAATCTAGCTTTTACCAATCGACGGCATTTAGAACAGATTTTGAAATTAAAACGCGATCTTGCGGAAACCCTGAGTGAACCAGAGACGAAAATAATCTCAGGACTTTTTGAATTCCTAGAAAAGGAATTAAAGCGCCTTGAAGAACAGAAAAAGATCCATGCGATGTATATGCTGGCGGAGCTAGAGAGGAAGAGACGTGAAGCATTTGAAGCAGGAAAACGCCAAAAGGAAAGCCAACGCCGAGAAGAACATAATCAAATCTACAGGAGTTTAACAAAATCTTCACAAGATACTGTGACCTTATATTTGGAAAACGTGTTGTTGGAAGAAACAGAAATAAAAGCTGAAAAGGATGCACGCGAGAAAATTGAAGCAATGGCAAAAAGAATTGATCGTGAAGCATCTCAGGCAGAACAAGCCCATAAAAAAGACACCAGTCCTAAAGACCTTGTTCCAGAACAACGAGATTATATTGCAGCATTAGTAAACGATTTTGTTTTCCCAGAGGTGCAGAAGCAAATGGCTCGTAACAAAATGGAATTACGACGACGCAAATACCTACAAGCAGCTCATGACGAACTATACAAAAATATTGAAGAGACTTTTAGGAAGCCTAAAGAAATCGAAGAAGCTCCAGTTATGGCCAATAAAATTCTTACAGATCTAATTATTAAAGCCGTAGATTCAGAAGACGCTTTATCGGAACTCTGTCCCGCTGAAAATATTGCAAATCATGAAGCAATGACTACCATTAGAAAAATTATAAAACGAGTTCTTCCCGGGAAACCCAAGTGGGAGAGATCAGAAGAACACATTGCTAATGAAACTCTTAATGATTTAGCTAACGATGGACAAGTAGCGTCCAATGCAGGAGGCTTTGATGATATATACCAGAAAATTAAAGGCGATTTATGGGATGTTGCTTATAATAAAGAAGAAGAATCACCTGCATGTAAGAAAAACAGCGAGTACGTTTACATACCTCCATTAATCTCTATCCCAAAAAGCTACAATATTTTTTCAGAATCAGTCAAACCAATAAGCAGCACTGAAATATCGTTTTATGTGGATTCTGAAGAGGTTCTAGACACAAAGCTATTGAATGATGATTCATCTATAGAAGAACGTCGTCATTTACACTAGCAGTGTAACCCAAAATTCCATTCATTGCTATCTTTTTGATTTAAATTAATATTTTGTTAAATTAGTTTTATGTTGACTGCAATGAAATATATTATTTAACGATAACAAATTTAAAGAGGCTAGATCTCAGGACTTACAAAGAATATTAAGAAAATATTTGTTCTCCTATAACATAAATATCCATTAAACCACACTCAAAATGGAAACGTATTTTACAAGAATTTTTAATATGTCTTAGGCCTTTTTCGAAATTTTAGCTTAACTAGCTAAAGCCTCTAGCTTGCTTTTATTTTAAAGCCCCCTTTTTAAAAACTTTAAGGCATTGTATGTATTATTTAATACTAAAAGATGACGCAACATACCAAAACATAAAATTAAATTTTAAGGGAACTTAATTACAGTTCAGTTTGAATAGGTTGAATAAATCTTACACATATTCGGAACCGAAATGAACAAATATGAAACATTATTTCATAGTAGTACACAAATATATTTCTGTAATATTTTTAAAAATGTCCATTTTCGACGTGTCTCGTTAATTTTACAAAAACACGTAGTTTTTTTAATGTAAAACTTGTTAAATATGTTTACTTCTACAATATTCGCTTAGTTTTAGATACAAATTAATTTATGATATAGTAGCTTTATCAGCTATAAGTATTTAGCATGAGATAATAACAATAGGAGCTTGCAATATTCGGGAATTCACCCAGCTACCTTTATTATAGTGTTGCTACTTAATTTGATTCCTAACATCTAATAACGTTTTAGGAACCTAGTAAAAAAGAATTAACTGAAATTTCGTTTTATCAATATAGGATTCAATTTTTTACGGGGCTCAGAACAGACCCTCGCCGCCCTTCGCACCTCTTCATTAATCCAACTCTGTAAAAACAAATATCAAATCTTAGTACGTACCCTGCAATCTCATATCACTTTATTAGACATTTGAGACTTCATTAAGAAAGGTTTCTTAAGATTTTTTTAAAAATAAAGAAAACAGCTAGGCTAAAGAAAACTCATTCATTAACCTAATTTCGTATAAACAAATTGCAGGACGATTAAATTAGTTAAAGAATTTTTATAACCTTCTCCAATATTTTGAGCATTATTTAATAATTTAATATTAATATATTTTATTATTTGATTACAATGAAATTAAAAAAATTTAACAGACGACATTTCTGCCCCTGTATTATAAAATGTTTCGAATAAAAACTCAAATAAATCATAAACAAAAAAAGTTTATAAAACCCCAGTCGCAGTTTAATATTGCATATAAATTTAATAGAAAAAAATGAATATGTACTCACCTTTAATAGCCTTCCTTAAAACTTCCAAACTTTTACGGATTGTTGTTAATAAAACGTTGAACCGCACCATCTCCTGAACCAAAACAGTATTCATACTTTGATGATACTTCGTTGGATACCTTTGCAATGCGGCATCTCGGTCAAAGTTATCCGGAAGCCTACCTAATATATCAGTCGCAACACCTGTGACCACTTCGTCTGGAGACGCTTCATCAGATCCGGAGGCTGAGGTATCCTTCATGGAAAGGACGGAAGAAAGGAATGTAGGGACTGTAGGAAGGTTAGGTAGGAAAAGATTTTCAGGAAATTTCCTCGAATAAACTTCAATATATTTTACCTGGGATTTTTCCAATTGCTGTTTTAGTGGAGGAGAGTTTTTAAATTAATTGAAATAAAACGGGGACAAATATGATCACAATAAAATTTTTTTAATACTTTGGTTTTGCCGAGAGATTTAACAAATGAAAAATTGTATTCGCCTTATTGCACACAATTTCAATTAAAATCAATTAAAATTTAATCAATATAGGATCTTTCGTAATCAATGAAACATTTAAGTTCCCTCCATTAATAGAAAATATTAGACTTATATATAAATTCTAAACTTACTATTCAAAATTTATATATAACTCGATAATAATGAAAAAATGAAAATTGCCGGAAACATTTTTTAAATTAACAAATATCATTATAGCTTCTACTTTTTAACAAAAACTTTTATTTTATAAACAAAAATAGATGTGTAGCAGCCCCATATATTAAAAGAAGTCTTAATTAATAAATTAAATGGTTACACTTATTTTACAATCTTAGGGCGTTTTTGGAAATCACTTTTTAATGAATATATATTTAATTACAGTGTGAGCACTTTTGTTTTCTATAAAGTATATAATAAATAAAGAGTCGCTTTATTTTTGTTTAAAAATCGTTTTACTAGAAAAAGGAAACGTATGTACTAACTCTTTCACAATTCCTTAATTAAGACCTATAAATATACATACCAACTATTTTCTAACTATTTTAACACAAATGTTTAATGTTTCTTGCATGCAATAAGACTAAACGCAATGATTTTTTTTTGAGCAAAACTCACAACCAAAGCATTAATACCGAAACTTACCCTTTTCTCATATAAATCCTAGCGAAAAAAAGTTTGTTTTAATAAAAATACTAAAAAAAATTGAATATTACAAAAATCTACTTACCGTTCGATCCTTTAGTTAAAAAAAGCCAACATATTGTATTTTAAATGAGATATTCAAAGCATAAAAAACAAATCATCATAGATTATACCTGTGTTAGCAAAGTATTCGACAAGAGCATGTCGGTTTCCTTTTGGTCTTTCATTATATCTGCGTTTGCATGAAATCCGAATATGGACGGTGTTGCTATTAATGGTAGACTCTGTGTATAAGTTATATAAGCATCGTATTCCTTTTCAACGGGGGCGTAGTAAAGTTTGGTCTCATCAAAGTAGTAGATATTTTCATCATCGACCAAAGCCGGATTATAATAATGATTTAAAATAGTCTTGAGCGTGCGTCTATCCCAGTCATCTGTTACACGCCCTCCATAGTTACATTCACCCGTTAGATATCTTAAAGCAACAAATTTGACCCCAACATATTCGTCCAAGAACATCTTTAACTGGGTCAAACTAATTCGTAGATCAGTTTCATTGAACTCGTATGATATATTCCATCCAATGGGTCCGAAATGACGACGCTCTTGTATAATTGCATGAAAGAAGCAAAGAGCGTAAAGCAATCTCTTGAACGTTTGAGGCTGTTTACACGATTCAAACCAGTCCGGGTCATTAATTGGGTCACTCAAATAAGATCTTATGATATTCGCTCGGATTCCTTTTGGAGGCTCATTTGTCATTTTAACGCCATTCTGCAAAACGACCACAGGGAAGTGTTCGCATGGGTAAGAAGTTAGCCATAATCTAAAATCTGGATGAGTCGTATCCGGTGTGAAACTTTCACAAGTTCTTTCCAAAGTTGGCATAAAACTTTTAGCAAGATGACAATTTTGCAGAACAACCCAGTTACCGAATTTGATTCCATCTTCTATCAATTTCACTGCAATTGGACCTTGTCCCTGACCCAATGAGAGGGAGAAAAGTCTGCTTGAAAATCCTTGATCATCAGCAAATTTCAATAGTGTTGCTGTTGGATCAGCACCCGGAGTCAAAACGAATATAAGTGGGATTGAACAGTATGAATCAGCATAAGATGATTGTAAGTTAAATGGCGGAGGTTCTACAAATTTTTTCCCAATTGCCTCTGAAAGAGGTTTTTAATTTATCATTATAATATATCGAATGTTGAAAAATATCAGGGGCCGAAGAGTATTACATACAATAGAAAGTGCGTGCATTTATTAATGAACAATAAATGGGTTAGTTCAAATAAAATTTATGCAACTGAAACCGAATCTATCGAACCGAAGTTAGTTTGAGCCAAATAAGATTATTTTCAAAGAATTATGTCGACTGATTGGCATCGCAAAGACTCGCTACTATTATTAGTTCTTAAAATTATTTTTAATGTATTCCACACAATCGGTTTTTATAATCTGTTAAAAATTTTTGTTCATTATAAGAACCGTTTATTTTGAAAATGATGTAAATAAAAACCCCTTTTTTTAAAAAAAGCACATAATTAAATCACACATATATGAATATTGTACTGTGTTATTTTGATTTCGGTATGGAAGCCTGTTTCAGTTATTGTCAAAAATTACTTACTTCCGATGAGAAATGATGATGAAATACTTTTGGCCTCTGAACAAAATATATGAGAAATTTACCCATTACAAAATTTTGAACAGCTGGAATTAATTTATCCGGTCGAAATATTCTTAGAATAAGCAACATCTGAAAAGTATCAAGTTTGCTCTTCCACGGCTCTGGTATAGGGGCAGTTTGCGGCAGTGGAGAATCAAAGTATTCCTGCCATTCTGACAAATGGTCAGTTACATGCTGTCGTAATCCGCGGTATATAGTTAATTCAGAAAGACGACAAAGTTCATCCCAGTTCTTCTTTGGAAGCCATTTAGAAGGATTAACATGTGGATTGTCCAATCCAACTCCACCAGTCAGGAGAAACATCCAAGCGGTATTGTCTACTAAACCAAGGTGTTTTCGTAGATTTACTGCCAATATTAGTGAAAATAGCAATTTGTCCTGAAAAAATTATAAATGTGTGAGAAATGTTTTAAAAACGTATTTACTTAGATTTTGTTATTATTAAATAGACGAAATTTCTGATACACAAAGCTGAATGTAGCCTTTAATTTAAACTGTTTCCCGTAGAAATATTATACATACAATATCACTAAAATAAATCACTATATTACTAATTTATGACAATTTATTTAATTTCATCGAATATTTTCTCTTCGAATTTTTTAATTGACCCGAAATGGAAACATTTTCAACTGTGGTCCCTATAAATTTTTATATATTTTTTAATAGATTGATTTTTATATATTTTTTAATAGATTGATTACAATTACTAAGATCTCATTTTACCAACACATCCCCATAAAGAACTTTAAACATATTTTAATTAAAAATAAAAATGGAATACAAAATTTCATCGTAAATTGCAACTACAGAAACAGAAATGCTCGTAAGACTTTTTGGGAAAGAACATATTTTAAATTTGAAAAACTGTGTTTTTCTGCTACTTTCGGTAATAAAAAATGAACCAATCATATGCTATAAAATCTTGAGTCATGGATCAAATTACAGCTATAACTTTAATTAAAAAAAACTTAAGTCTCTTGCAAATGCAATGGATGATACACGCAATTTAGTTGGCACATCTTCTGTTTCTACAAAAATCTTAGAAATTTAACAATTTTGATAGAATAGTCTAAAATATGAGCTATAATATGAGTCATGAATCAAATTCTTATGAGATTTTCTTAGCTAATTTTTTTCTTATATCGAAATATAGTAGATAAACCTAGTTTTCGAATTCTGAAATTTGTTTTTTTTTCTAAAATCTTACGAAGTGGGGTAATTTATTATTTTCGGAATCTCAAACTACACAAGAAATTCTATTGAAATCCGAAATCCCTTCTAAAGGGCAAAATCTTTATAGACTAGTATAAATATAATATGATATATGTATACTATGCTTAACTAGTGATATAATTAATATAAATTATAAGAACCGGGTAAAATGATTCGAAAACTTCAAACGTGTACACGAATTGACGTATTGAAGGTTCCTGTTCTGTTCGATTCAGTTTACAATTTGCTACTTATGCACTGTTAACGCTTATTTTGTTATATCATAGATCAAAACCCGATTTCATCATTAATATGCAAATCCTTATGTGTATGGTTATTTTATGACATTACATCTTTGACGGCTAGGAAATTGCAAAACTAAAAACAATATGAGCTGCTATCTAGAAGTGACAACGTCCTAATAAAGCATTAATTTAAATCAAAGCAACTGACGTATGAGCTGATGAGGTGACAAGAGCAACATGCATTTGTTGAACAATATCCATTATAAATAGAGCAATCTAATGGGATGCTAGTCTAGCAAGCCCATACGTTTCGAATGCATTATTACGTAAAATCAATACTGGGCACGTGCCCAGCTCTAATGATCAGATGCAGAATCTTCTACAATCAAACTGCGGCCGGGAATTATCAGATGACTAACCTGTCGTAGCTAGCGCAGGTTATGCAATTCACAATTCGGCTTTAATGTAAGTTTAATTTGTGGCTATTTTTCATACTCAATTTTGACGGTTTTCTGATTATGACTTTTGTGGTGTATGGCTACATTTCTTTAGACTTTTTTTTGCTATATTCTATTTCATTTTTTGAAATACTGCCTTGAGGGGCATAATTTGTTATCATTAAATTACTGATATAAAGATGGGACCATATTTAAATCTTAGCTTCAGAATCTAAAAATTGTCTGTATAGAAATCGTGCTAACTGGAAGAACCCTTTAATCTCTCACATTCCGATTATACTGAAAAATACTTACACGTTCAAACAAGCTCCTGCAGATATTTACATACAAACTGTATGTAAAATAGTCGCTTAGATCTTTCAATCTTAACTCAACGTTGTCAAGCTTTTCTGTATTATCAATAGCTGCAGTGTACAAGCCAACAAACCACACCAAGCTGTACTGATACATGGGATCTATATTTGCCAAGTCGGCTAAAATTTTTTTAATATTATGTCAATATTCTTAAACACAAAATTATTCTCTTTTACCTATAGTAAAGAACAAAATAGTTGAATGGATAGCAATTGGTGTGTAAGCCAGTCTTGCAATATCAATTAGTTTCTCCGTGGCTTCAGTTACTGCTTGTTTCTCATTAATATCATTGGACAGAGTTTTTGAGGAACTCAGAATTTGTACAGCAGTTTCATCCTCCAATATATTTTCAGCAGATGATAGAACTTCTAGAATTTTATCTTCAGTCTCTTTTAGTAGTCTTTTATTTTCTGCTCCTTGAACAATTAAAGCATTTTTCTCAGCTTCTAAATCAGGACGTTCTCGGGCGACAGTTATGGCTAATATCTGATCCTGTAAACCCTGTTCTGTTATCATGAAGTTAAGTAGAGTAACTTTAACAGCCACTTCAGGTAAATAATGCGGATTTCTTAGTTTAGTAGTAATATACATCCTTAAAGAAAAGTATTCAAATTTAAGCGCATCTTATTTATAACATAATACCTAAAGGCATTATTGTATTCAATGATGGTGTCGCCAACTTTAATACACAATGCACCGCCCTGTTTGAATGTTTGTTTCAACAAAATTGGCTCGAGAACAGGATCCAATTCCTCTCCAATATTTTCCAGTAAAACTGGGAGACCAAACTGAATAGCATTCTCCAAAATCCTGCTATAATCCGGTTGATTTAATCTAATTATACATATTTTGTTATCCTTTTCCATATTCTTGATCCACTTATTAGCTTGCCCCTGAGGATCGATCATTAATGGCCATCTACGAGCATTTCTTAAAAAAATTATGGTTAAAAAATCTCAAACTCTAAAATGAAATTAAACAAAAACGATCCTAACTAAATAAAATAAAATCTAAGCATACAATCGTTTACTTTTAATAACGAAATTTCGTCACTTTCCATTCGTTTAATAGTCAATATTAAATATTTCTTGATTCAACTATAATGAAATAATTGAAAAAAGAAACACAATTTCTTGGATGAATAACAAAAATTGAAGGAATATAAACAAGCCTTAAAAACAAATTATATATAATAACAAAAATCTAACCTCTTAAAAAATTCTCCATAATTGGCTTGATCAAGTCAAATGACCATAGTGAACTTAAATCTATTTTATTTATAATACCAATAGGAAATGGCTTGGAACAACTTACTTAATGATTATAGCACTTTCTATTGAAAATGCATCACTTGGAAGACCCGCAATATTCCAAGCCCGAATTTGGACAGGTTCTCCCAAAATGGTTTGTAATTGAAAATTCGGATCACAAACCAGTCCATAAGAAGTGCATTTCTCCACCCATTCTTTTACTTGTGTAACTCTAAAATCAGTAGTGAATGGTCCTAAGTAGGCAACAACTCCAGAAGCAACAAGGACATCGCCCGTCAAAGTATTGTAAGTATCTCCAAGAGTTTTTGCTGCGTGAGCCCATCGGATTTTCTCGCCTCCAAGACCACTTATAAGTTCTTGCGCTCGCTGCAATTTCTTTGTACACATATCAGCTTCAGCCTGTAAACTCCTAAAAAAGTGAAAAATTTTGACCATCTAGTCAATAGAAGAAAAAACAAATATAGTCGCTTTCATACTCATATTGCTTTCGCTGTTCCTCCAATATTTTTTGAAGCGCAGCCAAATTGGCTTCCACGCGTGCTAGTTGCGCCAGTTTTTCATCTAGAAGCTTTTTTGCAGCCTAAAAGAGTAGCAAGTAATAAATTATACAAACATACCATTATAGTAAGGAAAAATTTTTATCTTACATTAAACATTTCCTCAGCTTGTGCTTGTGCTAATTTTTTGGGAGCTACCTCCTTTGCAACGACGTCGTATTTCACTAACGCTAAGACCCACCTGCACAAACCTTCACAAGCTGTTGAGACGAACTTAATTTTTTCGGGATCAAAATTTTCATTACTTAATATTCTATCTTTTAATTTTTTTATAATTGCAGGGGGAATATTATCCTTATCAAAATTAATTAGACTGTCCAAAAACTTCATGTCTCCAAGAATTTTTTTCGACGATGGCCAATAATCTTCTATTGTACCAACACCCGAAGGATTTGGTACTTTTTCTGGTTTAACATCCTTCAAAATACAAACAGCTTCCATGACAATTCTTACACCGCCAGGTGGACTCTTCATAGTTTTTACAATAGCTATATCTTGTGTAGTAAGTGTATTTAGGGCAGCCATTGCCGTATTTAAGGCTGGTAATGCTTCCGAAAGTATAGCATCACATTCAGCCTTAATTTCTGAAGCAATTTGCGCCTGCTCAGTTGCAGCTTGTTCGTCCTTTTTAACTTGCTCCCTTTGTACAGCAGCTACTTCACTATCTGCCTGTACTTTGGCTACTTGCTCTGCGACCTGGAGAATTTATCCTTTTATAAAACCATGAATAAAACAAAATTCGAAATTTGTCATTACAGTTTCAGCAGCTACTTTAAGTTTTGGTTCAAGTGCCACAAGCTGTTCTTGCATAACACTTATCTGTGATGCAGCCACCTCAAGCTGCTGTATACCTGTTAAATACCTATCTCTACTTACTAATGTTTTCCTAAAAAAGTAACAGTCGGTAATATTACTAAATATTACAATACTATTCAACAAAACTTTACGTTCTCTTTTCCCCTAGTAAACCTTTGAATGTCTGTATCAATTCTAGATAAGATGTGGGAGTGACATAGTTGTATCTTCTGAGTCTAAGGTAAAATTCTTCAGATAAAGCTTGCGTCGAAGTATGAAAATCCATGCACATATCAATGGCAGCTTTCCGTTCTATATCCGTAAGTGACAGAGCAGATAAAAATCTCGTAGAGACTGCCTGTAAGGCATCATGTGGCCACGGCTGAAACCAGTCAATCGTACAACAATTAACTATTGATGGAAATTTTCGAACACGAATTCTAAATGCATCTCCAATTGGAGACATAGCCAATACGATATGAAGCTGATCTCTGCAAACCTGAAAAAGTTTCATACATTAATTATTTAGTACCAGGGAAAACTGGTAAAAGCTCTAAATATATTGTTTTCATATTATTTCATATAAAATAACAATATTACAAAACAAAATGAATCTTATTCAGTATCGAAATCTGCAATATACTTCAAGGTAACCAAAGTTTTTTTTTTTTAATAGGCTCAAGTTCACAACTGTTACGTAATAAATAAGTTAAATTAAAACTGTGTACCTAAATTGTTTTGGCAATTGCTTGTAATAATATTTTATAATATATCAATTTTATGTTCATGAGAATGGCCTATTTTTCATTAAACCTAACAATTTTTTTTTCAATAAAGTGACCTAGCAAAAAGCATGAAAAGTTGGTTAGAGTAAAATTCACTTGATTAAGAGAAATAAAGGGTGGGAGTAAAGATAACTAGTGTTTTTATTCAAAAGCCTAAATTTGTAAAACGAAATTTATTAATATAAATCAGAAGGTCTATAATTCTAGCTATAATTATATTCACGCTGTATTGGATGCATAAGAGTTATTAGAAATATTTTACTAAACCTACCTGAATGAAAAAATTAAATAATGCCGCCGGACTTCCATCTGTCTGCAGAGATTTGTCCCTCTGTCTATCAATTTGTTTCATCTTTTCAGTAATCTCAGATTTCTCTTCGAGTGAGAAAAGATTAGGCACTTCACCAGCATTAAGGAGATTATTAATATCTTCTAAGAATGACTCCTCTTTAATCTACAACAAAACAAATGTATGTATATAAAATGACAAATTCTTTAATTAGATCATTTACCTGGACGTCCGTAAACAAGAACACGCCATGTAATTCAGATGAACTTATCTTTCTCAAAATAAGCTTAACGTCTTCGTGCCACTCATAAGCCCCATAATGTCTTGTAATTTCAACTTGGAAAAGTTCATAATCACAAATATGCGACGCAAGACGGGTCAAAGATTGTCGTCCAGATCCACCAACTCCAATCAGAAGAGCATGACTTCGAGGCTGCTTTATTATACGACAAATTCTCGAAAGGTGTTCAATTGCAAACCGAAAGAGGACCAAGTCCATAGGTTTTTTCGACATATTGTTAAACTCAACCAGGTATGCTTCAACAACAGATCTAAGCTCTTCAATATCTTGAACTTCTAAGTAATTTCTAGTATCTGCCTTAGGATTTGTGAAATCACAGTACATCAATTTTCTCATGTCATTTTCTTCTAAATTCCCTTTTGGATCCCTGATCCTTTGGAATAGAACATTCGGCTCGATCTTAAAAATTTCTTTCACTTCATTACAAATAGCTCCAAATAACCATGCTCTATCTGCATCATCCACTAATCGATCACCATAAACCCGAAAGATTTCGTGGGTCCAAAGCCGCCGCATTGAGTCCAGATCCTCTATAGCTTCTGGGACGGATAACAGTACACCTTGAACTACTTTTGAGAAATCTCTTAGATTGAATAAGTAATGGCATTTCGATGGGGTAGGTAACAAATTAAGCCTTGCTTTGTTATAAATACCAAGCGTTGCGTCAACAATTTCGTCAATGGATGGATCGAATTCCTTTGAGAAGCCTCTGAAAGTTTACTTCAGTTTATTCAACATATTATTAAAAAAGCATATATTAATTAATAACTACAACACGTGAAACACAGTAGTTCAGTTCAAATTGTAAACAGAATATATTAAAATGTAAAATGTGAAGAGGAGCCGAAATTTAAGGAAATATTAAGTAAAATATTAATTGTGCATTATTTTTATGAAATATATTATATAAAATAAGCAGAGTACTATGTTTAAAACATTTAAAAATGCTCAATTGCTAATTTGTTCTATGTAAAAACTAAGAACTATACTTCTTTAAAATACAAGGGTTAGTATATAGATTTTGAAGGGAAATCTGTATTACATCATTTTAACTTTATAAAATTTCATAATGGACAATTTATGATTTCTTTTTCTTTAAGAATTGTCTTATTTAAATTTTAAAATTATATCATCATGAATATGAAATTGTTAATTAATTAAATTCAAGCAATCAGATTCAAGCTCATGGTATATTTAAAATTTTCATAAAGTGAAAGACCATCAATCATTCTATCACCAGCATATAGTACCTACCTTGTATCCAAGTGCCACAGGACAATCTTTCCGAAAATATTCCTCAGCATGCTATCATCGAATTCATCAATAGCAAGCGCTACGAAATGTCTCTGAAATCTTGGTGTAACCGTGTTACCGGTAGCAGGTGGTCCCATAGCGCATATAAGTATGACATCGATGATTTTCATTGGTACGACGGCCTTTCTATCGTACCACATCCAGTGATCCAAGAGCATCCTGAGGAGCTCAATGGGAGGTTGAGCACCGAAAGTCTCCTTCATCGGCATGGACACATCATCGACGAATACAACAGATTTCTTTCTTAGGGGTGGTCCAAAGACGCCCTTACGGCGCTTATCTAATTTCGACATTATAATATCTTGAGTTTGATTAGCCGATGTTTGTGCCGAAAAATTTATGAATTGCGGTATGTAAACCGTGGTGTCGACCTTCTTAAGCAGGAAATCAATAATATAGACACTCTTACCCGTCCCGGTTGGTCCGACGATCAACAATGGCTTATCATGCTTTACCAACAATTCCATCAAAGCAGCCACGCGTACGTTTTCAGTGGTTGTAACAATTATTTGATTAACTGGCATATCCCTTGGTATGGCAGGAGCTGCTAAAACATCATCCAGCCACGGTTTCCATTTGCCCTTGCCTTCCTTAATGAAGCGATAGTCAAAGACACTTCCCTGCTTTGGGATAGGGAAAATAAATGGTTTGGCTAGGTTCGCAACTTGCAAATCTGCGGGGATCTTGAACAGACCGTATAAGTCCTTTGGGAAAACTTTTTCCATTAATCCTCGAAATAGTATGGAAAACTTTTCTCTTCCCTCAGCATTTAGTGATCCGCCCAAACCCCAGATGCAAGAAAATAAAAATACACCTTCCAACTGTGCCCGTGTATCCAAGTCGGATAGACTTTGAACATATTTTTCATCCTCGTAATCATCCAAGAAGCAATCAAAGTAATTCATTATACTTACAATCAAATTAGTATCCAAAGTTGGAGCCACCTCTTTGACTCCCCCTTTACGGATAAACCACAACAATAGTGGACAAAATCTAGAAAATAGCATAGAAATCAATTGTTTGTTCACAGCGTGAAGGGTAGGCGGGAGGGCATTTTTCCATGAAGTAACAATAGGCTCCCAGCCTAAAGTACCAGGCTCCATGTATATCATGCCACAGCGGGAAACCGTCGCGGGGGAGGCCACCTCTAAATCCATCGGTTCAAATATCAAATTTGTTGTTGGTGATAATTGAATAATCTCTCCAGACATGAGGCAAAGCTTCTTGTTATCGTCAAGGACCGTATTCATGTTCTCAATCCAAATGGCATCTACTGGTCCATCGAAGATTAACCACTTTCTTTCCGGTGTATCAGATACGGCAAATATACGATAGTTAACAGCCAGAACGCCGTCGCTCCATTCGTGCGAAACTTCATCGAAGGATCCATAGAGCTGACCCATTGTTATTGCCTTCGGATTAATCACTGTATAAATAGCCCTCTTCTCATTGCCGCCCTGTAAAAGACAAAGAAGTGATTATACCAGACGATCTCAATTTCTCGCAGATAATACAAAACTCCCCGAACTCCCTGCGGAGACCCTCGAGAGTTTTGGACTGGGTGCTCTACAGCCAAGGTTTTTCTAATGGAGAATGTCTTTGCCAATTGTCTGAGCCACTTACTTTTAGCTTTTTAATTAAATGCACATTACTACTTAAAAGTCTTCATCCATTGAAAAGTATGTGATTTTTACCATAAATTCTTTTACAAATAAAATCTATTTTATGCATATAAATACGTAACGTATTATTATTACTTGAAAACGTATTAGCATACAAAAAGTTCGACTGATTTTGCCAGACATTTTTAAGACGATCTCTTTGAATAAAATTGAAATTGAAAATACCCTAAGAAAGAAAAGATAATTCAACAAATATCCTAGAACTCTCTTCTGTCTCTTTTCTGGTATTGTTGCTTAAAAATCCAAAACCTTACGTTCAAGTTTGGACCAAGTAAAATTATGATTCTAAAAATAAATTGCCGCTTTAAAAATTTTTTAAAATGTTATTACTTATACAAACACACTCTACGACAAATACTTTTTTTTCTTAAAGTAATTTAACCCTCTAAGAATTATCTGTAATAATCAATTTTTAATATGAATTAAAACATAATATTACTATGGAATTGTTAAGGTTGCATAAATTGAATTTCCATTAGCGTTTAAAAATGTATAATTTCAAAAGGAAAAGAAAAAAATATTTTGGATGCAATCGGCCAGTTTTTCGAACTTTTATTGATTCTTTAAATTAATAAGCTAAAAACCTTTAACTGGAAATATGAATTTCAAATATACAAAAGTACTTATCGAGATTTTACTAATTTTTAGAGCAATGTCTTGAGAATTAATAGAAAACTTATTTCAACAGCTGCTATGATTAGTCGATTCTTACCGTGCATTTCAAATATAAATCACTTACTTTCCTTAACCGTCGGTTTTTAGAATAATCCTAGAAATAATCCTACCACAAATTGGCGTTTAAATCTATAAAGCTTAAATTTGTTTGGATAGTTTTGAAGTCTGTGATAAACATAGGTAAAAATTAACCTAATCCACATTAAAAAATTGTCATTAAGATGTTCGTTGATTAAATGTTTCAAAAACCTGTAATGTAAATCTTCGAAATGCATATAATTAATACCCGAAAATTATTGAGACAAGTACGACCGTCTATTGATTTCCCCAGAGCGTGGCTGTTAGTGGCATTTGATTTTATCAAAGACGTAATGAGAACACGTTGATTGGCAAGAGGTGGACAAACTTGGCGAACACCCAGTACTACAAGGAAATTGCTTCAGGAACTTGTCGTACTCACTCTCTCCTCAATTATAGCCAGTGCTTCGGCCAGCACGCGATAAGAAGTTGTTTTACCACCAAACGGAAGGCCTACGATCATGAGACCATGCCTTACTAGGATCATCTCATAAAGCTAAATGGTAAATAAAAGCGGGTCAGAATAATTACTATCTACACCAAAATTGCGGCTATTTTAGTGTCGTCTCACCTGCTGCACCTTTTCCAAAAAGTTCTCCGTACACTGTTTGTTGTTATTTTCGCATGCCTTTCTTACGGCATCGTTAAATTCGTCATAATCAGGGGTCGGTAGTTTAACGCCCGGGAATAAATCCGACGTAATACCATGGAATAAGGGAACATCTTGATTGAGAAATTTCGGTAAATTGACATCCTTAATGGATCTCAGGACCAATATGTCTTCCATTTCCGATTTGTAGCGTAGCTTTAGTGCCCCGGCCGCTATCAGAACGGACTTAACAGCTCTCATCCCATAATCGTAATGAGCCTGGGTGCTCAGCTGCTCCGAACATAGTCTGTAGGTTGCTACAATTTTAACCGCTAATGGCTTGGCATTTAGGAATCCTTTCGAAAGTAACTCAATTTCTGCAATTAGTGCGTAATCCGGAACCATCATAGCGACTGATCGAAACAATGCCTTTCGGGATGATTTCACAGTTTAAATAATTCAGATAGACTTTGTAACAAGATTTTCTTTTTCATAAATACCTTCAAGTTATCCGGCAATTCTGATCTTCCAGCGTATCCTGGATTCATTGTTATAAATGTAGCACATGATGGATCTAAACTCAATTGGGTACCTTCGAATATCATTGTTTTTGCACCTGAATTTATTGCTCTTTGAATGGTGAGAATCTGTAGAAAAAATGGTAATTATTTAAATACAATTAGCAAAAATAATTTCAAATATTAACGAAGTAATAAGTTTTTCTTTTCAATTAAAAAATATCTTAATTTTGTAGTGCAATCTCAAAATTAAAGGTACATGTTTAATTATTTTAAAAATATGTTCTACTTTCCGTTCTTAAGCACCAACTATCATCGCACAAACAAAAAAAGTGCTCTCTTGTAGACCTGTAATTTTTTATCTGCTGGAAGAAGCGGCAATAATATTGATAAAAAGCGCAACATTTTTAAATTGATTTTAACTTCCTAATTTTATATTTTAAATCATCAAAATATATGTTTTGAAAATTATTTACGTGACCGTTAATACTTTTTGATACAATGTAAAACAATTATTAAATTAATAAAATTATGCACATAAAATCGCTGTTTTTTTATATAAACAATAAAAATTATGAAAATGTAAGCACTACATCCGTTGATATATTAGAAAAATCTTTTCAATTAAAATTCACGCCACTGTGATAATTATGAAATTATCTTTTCAAAAAGTCCTTGAGAAGAATTGTAAAATGTCTTTACTTTCTTGGTAAAGAAATACTTATTTTAATTTTTCAAAAATATATTACAGTTTTCGCAAATACGCATGGTTCTTAATCTATAATTTTTAAAAATTTTATTTTTCTAATTTCGCATGAACTTTCTTTCATTTGTGCTACGGTGCTTGAGCTATTAATAAAATATTTACCTGTTGAGCAACAACGGACAACACTTCCAAATCAATTCTGTTAAATTCATCAAAACAGGACCAAGCACCACAAGATGCAAGTCCTTTAAAGAACTTGCCCAGAGCAATATAATCAAGACCATCTGAACAATTAAATACCACGCATTGCTTCGCGACAGCCTTAGCTAAATCTTTGGTGGTTTCTGTTTTTCCTGTTCCAGCTGGGCCTTCAGGAGCACCACCTAAATGTAAATGCAGTGCCCCAAAAAGAGTTCGATAACATCGATCGGTCAATGGGGTTACTACTAGACGAGTGGTATTCCCCAAATACTCGTTTCCGTATTTAAGCATACAGTTAATCATTCTAGTTTCAAGGCCCTCTGGCTCCCAGTAGTATCGCAACTAAAATTCGATATTTTTCGATAAATATGTTAAACTGAAAAAAAAAACGACATACTTGAGACAGCCATTCGAAATCTGTGATTTCCTCCACACGCTTTTGAACTATTTCGGCTAGAACGTCTCTTGCGTGAACATCAAGCACCACCAGAGCACCAAGGGTGATTCTATTTTGTGTATTGAGGTCGCCTCGTACTAGTTCCACTATTTTGGAAATCTATATTACATACAAATTTCAAAAAAGTGTATTTATAAAAGCGTTCACTATTAAGATTTATGATGAAAACATTATACTGGGTGGTTTGAGATTGAGAAAAAAACTGCACATTAAACTATACTATGACCTATAGAATGGACAGTGAAAACTCTGGATATATTAACCAAATAAATTCATTCATTCAATTCACCCATGAACTTACAAGGTAAGGTAAAGAAGCAAAAACTTACAAATTTGTCTTTCCATTTTTATTTACCCATTGATATTCTTACCTGATATTTGCATACATCCAAATACGCTATTAAATTGTCCACTGGTTTATCCGATTTAAAACTCTTTGTGATCTCTAAAGTCCAATATGTAAGAGATATAGCCTGGACTGTTTGTCCCGGCCATCGGAGCACCCATAACTCCCGATTAATTTGTGGAAAATTTTCAAAGGCATTCTTAGTTTGTCTAAAAACACTTTTCTTCATATCGCCCTCTAATTCCAGCAACCACTTCTCAACTTGGCCACGTGCCTTCGCAGTCGATATAACGTCGACCAATACGACTACTTCCCTTTCGGACGAATGCATTTCTGTTACCTCCATTAATTCTGTGAACTTGAGGGTCGCAATGCCCTCGAAACACTTCTTTAAATGAGGCTGTACACGAGTAGGATCCTTCGTTTCGGACAAAATTTCAAGGAGTTCGTCATTGGACAGAAAGAAGAAACGGGGGAAATACAGTCTCTTCTTCTCCAAATACTAGTATATAAAAATGATTATTATTATAATATTTAAGCATTTTTAGAAAGTCGTATTTCTCGAGCAAATATACTTACAGCATTTAATCCCTTCTGTATTATTTCTAACAAGTTAAATGCCTTCTTTAATTTCTCAGACATTTTTTCTATTTCAACAACTGCCATTACTTTTGTATCAGCTGCAACTTGCCTCATTAGATCTTTCCAAGTCTAGTTTTAACAAATAAATCATAAAAACGTTAAATACGAAATTATCAAATCAATAAATAATAACATTAGATTATTTAAGCGCTTTAAGATAAGAAATAATATACATCATCAAAGCCGTTTTTGTTATTTGTGAAAGCATCCCAAATATAATCATTAATTTTTCATGCTACATATTGTAATATAATAATTTTGTATTATTATTAAAATATATTTTAACTTCAGCCATTTTGAAAACATATATTCAGCTCTGTATAACTTCATCTTCTAGTCTATTTATTAGTATCCTTCACCACCCTCCATTCCTATCGAACTCCTAAATAAGGTAACTAACTTCTCTTTACATAAATTACGCTCAATTCCTACTCTCACATTACTTGCAGTACGAAAGTTAATAAACCAATATATACTCTCTTGATTCTCATTTGTTTCTCCTATCCCCGATGTCGTAATAAGATGATACCTACCCCTGCTTATCTCTGTGTCACTATACTTTGGTATAAATGCAATGGTTTCAAAGCTAGAGTAGCAAAAAATGCCTCCTTAATTTTTTAGAAAATTTTTGTATTAAAATGTGTAGTCGGGTTACAAAGGCAACTCACATGACTTTAACCCTATATGAGTTCAAGGATAATTACTTACCTTATCAACAGCACTGAAACGCCTTCCTTCTTCTGGCATTTGCTGTTGTATATCTGGACTGGAAAATATTGGCTCGAGATACATCCAGGTTGCTTGCACCTTCAACCAATCGTCCAATATATCCTGGAGTAGAAGCAATTTTGCTTCCCAAGCCCTACAAATAACAAACATGTTAATAACCCCACAAAAGCATGTCAGATATGCTGCTTACAAAATTTCCTTCTCGAAGGGCTTAATGTACGGTGAGCTTTTCATAGTCTGAGTTTTAACTATTTGGTCGTCCAGCATAATTTGGATGTCATCAACAGCAGACAGCTTGTATGTACCTGTATCCCTGTGCACAAAATATAATAGAACAATCAGCAATCAAACCACATGCACATGGGAATATAGGTACCCTTCATACGTGGATACCATCTATGTATCATATATATACCTGTATGGGGATATTCCGAACTCCATTGGCTCCCATTCGGCTATCATCTTATTCAAGATCTTCTCCAAATTGTTCTCCTTGGTTGCACTTTCTGAAATGCTTTCAAATTTAGAAATGTATTCCTCCAACTGGTACTCAATAATTTTCTCGAGTGTAAGATCTGGCGACACTTTAATTGGAAATCCGATTATATCAGATACCTCCTCCCAATGACGCGCTTTCATTCCAGGATTACCCAATGTGCTGATAATTGGCATATGTGCTCTGAACGCGTCTATGTGTCTCTTAGCCTAAAATAAGAGCAAACATTAATTTTGAGAAACAGGCAACTCAAGCAATCTTACATCGTCAATTAATCGTAAAATACTTGGAAGGTGGTGCAATTGTTTTTCTAACTTTTGTATCACCCGATAAATAATTGAAACTTCATTATCAATGTCATCAGGATCGTATGTCCCGACTTGGGAATGCATCCAGAGATCCTGTTTATCCATAAAATCTTGAGCAGCATCGAATAATTGCTTGAAAGGTCTCAATCTGTCGTGTGTCTTCTTTCGCACTGGATATTGAGACAATCCCCATCCATAAGAGGTTTCTTCTTCGTTAATTTTATCAATTGTTTCCATCGCATGAACTAAACGATTATCCAGATTCGTCGCCTTCTTTTTATATTTCAACAAATGTTTGAGTTCACCCCAGTTATCAAATTCTTGCACCTGTTCCCAATAGTTGTCTAATTCACGTCGGAAGCCTTCAATGCGTTTCTTGAGAAGCTCTTGATATTCTAATACTTTTTCGGCAATTATTTCCCTATGTTCTACGAATATTGATGGAAGTCTTAGATACCATTGAAATGTATTACTATTGTTTTTTATTTCCAATGGCGTGTATATTGTGTTGTTCATAAGCCATATAATATGATTCATATTCTAAAAAAAAATTGTCTATTAATTATGTAAAAAGGTATTTTATTCAAATAATAAAAATCACTATATATGGTTACAAAATTGTAAAACATCAATTTACTAAAATAAAATCAATATAAATAATTTCTTATAACAACCGACTAACGGCAATGTTTCACACTTTTCGACTTGCCTTAACATGCTCAAATTATTAATAATTTTGACTGAATAATGACTTAAAGATTTTTCAGGTAAATACAACGTTAGAATGCTTGTGCACTTCTCGAAATTAAAAAAAAAAATATTTTGAAACCCCAAATTCAGGTAAAATCTCTGCGCCAGATCCTGTTTAAGAAGATCAGTTGTAAAAAACAAACGAATGAATACATGGACGTAATTATGAAATAAAATCTAAAGATTATATTTTTAAATCTATTTTTCAGCAAATTTCATTTGATAGTATTATACATTTTTATATAGATATACAGAGTCCAGTAAATCTTGGTTTAATTTCCGATAGTTCTGAGTATGTGCTTTTCTACCTATGTACTTTAATAAATATCGCAGTGTTTACGAAACATTAGCAATTTTTGGAAATACTCTGTATTTTTTTCAATGCTGTACCCACAATTAACAACTTTTAATACATTTTTTTAGTCTTTAATATTGCCATTGTTTGAATAACTTTAAGAAATCTTTAAATATAAAAAAACTAAAATCTAATAATCTATCTAACTAAAATCTTAACATTATAGTATTTCAAAAATATAAAAGTAATTTTACATTTACCTTAATAATATTGTAAAAAACTACTTACAATTCTTAATCGGTCTTCCATTTCTGCTGATATTTTGTCCTCGACCTTTGCAACATAGGCTTTCAACTCCATTAGTTCTGCAGTATCTTTAGGTGTACTCAAAGCCCTCTTAGCTATTGCTTCATATTCTCTACCAAGTCTTGAAATATCTGCCTGTTGATTGGATACCATCTTCGTTAGTAGTTCCTCTTGCATTCGTCGCGCTAAACTCTCCATTGTATTAATCAAGCCCTCGCGGTTAAATTCATATAAGCCCATTTTAATAACACCCCAAACTTTATATGGAATTTCATGCTCTAAACTTCTATAATATTCAACCTTTTGACAATACTGCTCAAATGGTGGATTCGATCTCATGAATTTTGATATTGCCTCTGCATCAATCCCGTTCATGAGATCCATATACCTATCAAAATCTTGAATTCGTAACTCTGGACCAATTCTTTGTTCTTCCAACATTTCATAAATACGTTTACGACATTGCTCCATAACTGATTTTGGCACGCTCGGCATCAATCTGAATTGTGTAGTTTGCCGTAGGTCCGCATATATCTTTAATTCTACTCGAGGAAAATCCTCAATAGCTTTTACAATGCCATCAATTACACGTAAATACTCATTTTGAATTTTTGAAAATTGCGGCATAAACATCAGCTGATCTTGACCTTCCAGTAAAATACTTAACTTAATTCCAGGATTTGATTTCTAAAAAAAATCTGATTTTAAAAAATTCATTTACTAAAATAACCAATATACTGGGATATCGCATACAAAATTCGTGTATGTATGTAAACTTCTTATGCAAAGGTCTTCCAATTGTTGGGTCATAAGTGCAGCAACACAATTGAAAAATCTACCAAGTAATTTTGGTCTTCGAACATCAGGGATAACTTTTCTTTTAATGCCTCGTAATAATATCGCGTGAATATCACCATACCATTTTTCTATTAAAACTTTTTTTACTCTTTCTATTTGTCTGTTTACCGTGTTCTACAATTATGTAATTTATTATGAATTAAAATGTAAAATAATGGAAGAAAATCTTACAGAAAACTCAAATATATCAAACGCTTTGTCTGAATGTGCTAATAGTTGTACATCAACAAAACATAAGGTTTTATAGGCGGCAAACCATAAGTCTAAAATTTGAGCTACACATCGATTTATGGAAAAAAGAGTTTGTTTGATAACACTTCTATTTTCATCGTATCTAGAATGAGGAAAGAATGTTATTGCAGAAGGTTCAAGCATTTATTCTAATCTTAAAATTGCTTAATATTATTTTACTAATATCATTTCTGTATTCTCGAAATAGCCTACTGATGCAAAATTATTTTTACGTTCCCCACTACTAGGTCCAGTCAAAGAGAAGAAATGGTTAAAATGTAAAAATATTAGGTACAAGGTAGATTTTTATAAAGATATTGTTTTAATGTTCTAAATGACCCCTCAAAAGGTCTCGTAGCTACCCAGTCCGCAATCCTATTTTTTATGGTATAAAAAGGGAAAAAGATTATATTTTCACAATTATCTCTCAAATTATTTTTCTATAATAATTATTATTATCAAATTAGTAACTATTTTGGACAAGCCATATTTTTTTATCCACGTTTATCGATTAAGATGTAGTTACAAATAAAAGACACTGCATTTTTAGAACTTGTTATAATTGACTAAGGTGGTTTCCAATCAAGTTCCCCTAAATCAGTGTCTTTTATTTGTAACTACATCTTAGAAGAAATAGAAGACTTGAATAATACTGAAATTCTAGTATATACAGATAAAAGTTAAAGATGGAAAATAAGCTGGAAGTCTAATTTGAACTCAGCTAATCCTTTTAATTTTTTTTAACTGATGCTCAATGTCACCATAATTAGGAAATCCTAAATACCTCGTTTGGACACAAAACCGTATATTTAGTAAAATCTTTTAAATCCAAAAATCACCTATGTTTCCATTTAGTTGAGTTATCAGCTAATTCCTTTCTCTCAGCAGTAGGTTCTTCAGTTATACTGCTCTTCTTCTTCAAAGAGTCACTCAGAACAAAATCAACTATCGCTTTTTTCATTGCAAAAATGTACTCTGACTGAACTTCGACAACGTTTTCGTCCACAACAGATGACCAACGCCGCAAGTGAAATGGAATCATATTCGTTATTCTGTTTATAATAAAAATATATTTATTTCTTCGAAGAGAAAATAAAAGAGTATATGTAAATACAATTTACCTATTTAAAACACGATCAGTCAAAGAGGCGACATGTATTGTATCAATTCCATGTTTTATGTAGTAATAATATCTCAATAGTTCTCTCTCTTCATGATTAGGAAATTCGTCTCCAACATCCACATCTTCATCTTTCAGCGCAATAAGCTCTACTAATTTTGTTCGAAACTTTTCACGATCTGCCCTCATTTTAGTATAAGAGTAATGTTCTAAAATAATTAATAATATTATTTAATAGAAAGTAAACTCATAAATCTATTCACTTTTCGGTTTTCGTCCAAACAGTTTTTCGGGCTTAATATCACGACCATGTCGCAATAACTTTTCCGGGATTGAAAACGTTTGTCCAGAAAAAATATCCTTTGTACTATCGGGCATATTAAGTTCATACCAGTACCTACGTGAAATGTAGCCAGGACCGGCTTTTGTTTTCAGTAGATTTTGCAGAGTACCTCTGGCTGGCGTTGATGATGTTGAACGAATTTTGGGTATCGCACCAGTTGACGGTTTTTTGTTCGAAGACATTTCAAAGTTCGGTTTTCGGGAGCTACAAAAAAAATTAATAATAAACTCTAATTTCTTACAAATAATCAATTCGAAATTTAGTCTATGGCAATGGCATAAAAATTTGTTTAGAGTAGCTAGGGGTGCTAGGGTAAATGTTTATTATTCAGAACAACAAACTGTAGAAATCGTAATAACGTATTTAAACCACCAAACACAAATATCTAAACTTTGCCTTTTATTTACAAAATCGGTAAAATTCTCATTATTTCCACGAAAACTCCAAATCATGTCCGATCTGTTTAAAGTTTGACCTGATGTCTCAGTAAATTCGATTTTATCCAAGTAATCAGAAAATGTTAGATACATATCATATAATCATGGCCAATCATATTACACTTGCTTATTCTACTTATGAGGCAATCTAGTTATTACTAAAATAACTTAAATAATAAATAACTAAAATCGTATGTATGATCCCTTTGTCCTTATTTAGCCCCTACAATTCAAACGCTTGTCTCCCCTGTATGTAGATTTTACTCGTTATTCATAAATAGACAGAATGTACTACTCTTGTTCATAAAGAACTTTACTTGCTAACGCAATGCTAATTTGGTTTACTTTATGCGATTCGATCTAAGTTCCTTATGGTTTTAATTTCTTCAACCAGCGCTTTCTACTCGTTGATCAGTGAACTTAAATCGGCACTTTCTGGAAGCCCTCTTTTAAGTTTTGAAAGATGCTAAATACTAAGGAAATTCATGTTTTCATGTCATGCGACCAAAAGAGACCGCACTTTTATTTGTTTCTTTAAATAATTAAAAAAGCAAATAAAAGATACAGTGAAATATCGTGATGATGTTCGGTGGTGAACTGCGATAAAGCTTTTGTCAAAGCGTATTTGAAAGCTTTTTTCACCGGAAGTAATGCCATGTTGCATTGCCATATTCATAAATTCAAAAAAACATGTTTTCATCAATTATTATTACAAATTTGACCTGTCTCTGCAGAGGTTAGAATTTTTCTCTACATTTAACTTTCTTCTGCAAGGGAACAAATCCTTCATAGCGTAATTATTATACATGTGTATCAATTACATGAAGAATAATGTTTAAACAAGTTCCAAGTTTGTATGCCAAAATGATTTCTTCCTATGAGCAATATCATGAAAACAAAAGAACTTATAAAATACCAAGGAACTAGCAATAGAAAGTTAACGCAAATTAAAAAATTTTAGTTTGAGGAAAGAATTCTATTCAAGAGAATATTTCTAACCACTGACATATAATTTCGTTATACGATATTTGTTCTAAATCGCAGCTACCTTCAGTGTCTTTTACCTTATTAAATGCCAAGGGGTGCTAATGTGCTGCAAATGTCAAACACATTAAGATTGTGCAACAATCGCCGGTTTAATGCAATTTTTTGTAGAAATCTTAAATGCATCAGTTTTCATGAACACGTTATGAAATAGACCTACCTTTCTCCCTAGTTTTGTGTTTTAAAAAACAAAATTCTTCCACTTATACAAAGAATACTTTTAAAGCCTGGTAAGTGCCTGTTCACAGCACCAAAACTAGAACTTTTTGTGACAAATTTTTATTTATTTTATATCGATTGCTTCGTTTCTAGAGAATAAGGGATTTCTGTCAACAAGTACTTTCATTCTAGGCGGCTAATTCAAAATCAAGACAATGTTTTTCAAACAAGCAGTACGTTTTATTCACAAGGCTCATATCAATCTTGCAGCAGATAAAAGCACCCTTGCAGCACTAAGAAAAAGGACTGGCTATACTTTTTCAAATTGCAAAAAGGCTTTAGAAATTCATAATAATGACCTTAAAAAGGTAAAAAATAGGTCATTAGTATGGATTTTCCGTCAATAATTTCCATATTAATTTTATAGGCGGAAGAATGGCTGAATCAGCAAGCACAGACAATGGGTTGGTCAAAGGCCACAAAATTGGAAGGACGGACAACAACCCAAGGACTTATAGGTGTTCTTATTAGGGGAAATGTTGGAGCAATGGTAGAGGTTAACTGTGAAACAGATTTTGTTGCCAGAAATGAACAATTTAAAAAATTTGTCGACTACGCTTCAAGGATTTGTACTCAGTACACAGAAATGACAGATTTTGACGGAGATCTTTGGAAGGTAATATCTTTAATAATGTATAAGCAGAAATAGTATTTGTAATTGCATTAGCTATCCTAAACAGAAAGGATTCACTAGCCTAGATTTAAGTATCTGAGTAATAATTTAAGCAGAGAAAATTTTGTTTCAAAAGAGATATAGTTACATACTTTGTTCTTATAGTTTATGAGAGGGAAATTATAAACGCCAAATAATGAAATTCTTTTAATATTGCAAATTGAATATAGAATCTTTGATAGCCGCCGAATTGAATTCTTTTATATCTATACCTTTTCATATTTTATAAATACTCTTTTTATTTTAATAAAATAATATATTTTCAGTTGGGATTCGAGGCAGAAGCTTTGAAAAATTTAAAATCAGATGATGGTAAAACGTTAGGCGATCACTTGGCACTTCTAATTGGAACTGTTGGAGAAAATGCGTCCATTAAACGTGCAATATGTTTTAAAAGCAATAACGAATTAACAATTGCCGGTTACACACATCCAGCGACTAATACAAGTTCTCCGAACGTCACCCAGTTCGGCCGGTATGGCGCAATTGTTGCATTTAGAACTAACAACGAAAACGAAGAACTCAGGAGAAACCTGTGTCAGCATATAGTAGGAATGAATCCTGTTAAAATTGGGGAAAGTGGAAAAGACAAGCCAGTGGAAAATAAAGACGATGAGAAATGCTTGATCTTTCAAGAGTATCTCATTGATCCCGATACAACTGTTGGAGAAGTTCTGAAAGAGAACAAAATTGAGATTGTTGATTTTCAAAGGTATGAATGTGGTGAGGCACATAAAGATGAGTCTATTAACATTGCGCAAATCCATAATTAATAAAATTAAAGTAAAATAAATATTTTCAATGTTGTTAAATACTGGTTTTATTTTTGAAAAAAAAATATTTTGTTTTGTTCGGCTCTGATTTGAAGGTAACGTAAATAAGTACGAATTTTTTGATTCCCTATACAAAGAAAAATGATTGAAAACACTAGCGTAGATTTAATATAACAAGAATAAAACAACACGTGGTGATCCCAGTCGGTCGAAAATGAAAGCAATTAAATTGTTGGCATTATGATAACTCAACAATTTTCTAAAAGATGCTTTCTTACAGTTTGGTAATATGGAAATAAAATACAATAGTTAGTTCAGATTTTGAAGAAATCATAAAAGATTGGAAAATAACAAAACCAATTTTTCGTAAATCTAAATGCTTGCTATATTTAATATATAAGCGTTATACCTGAACAATTTTATAGTATGTACGTTTGTGTCCCATACCATATAACAAACATAAGAAAATCCCAAAAAGCCTTATACCCTATAGTCCGCATAGTAGTTAACGATCAATCAAGAACTCGTATAAATAAATGACCCTTCGAACCAAAACGAAATAGTTTCCTAAGAAGAAATCAACTGCAGCGAAGCATATTAAGAATAATTAACTCCTTAAGCAATAGACGTAGGACACGTTTAATTCAAAAGAGTGCAACTGACATAGATGTTTGTATATAAAAAATTGGAGGATCACCAATGACCTCTATGTAATGCAAAAAATTGAAAATATCTCTGATCATCTCCGGAAAAAATGGAAATGATGAATTTCCAAATACGCCCGCTGCCGGACGGGGCTATGAGCGGCCTACAATCTAGAAAAGGATCTTCGGTTGAGTGAATCAAGCGGAAGGGGCCCATGTGCGTTGACGACAATCCATGGTGGGCATCTATTGTTCTTTCACTCGTCCGCTCGGCAGTCTATGGAATTGATTTCAGAAAGCTTGAATAAAAATTTAACGTGACTTTATTCATATTTCATATCATCGGCAGGGCTCGTACGATCTGCATGATCACAACATCATCATCTCGGCGCGCTCGATCACTCGTTCAGTTCGACATTAGGTGTTTTTCATAGAATCATCAAATTACAATCGCGACCGCGATCGCGGACTTTAAGAACGTAACGAAAGTGAAAATTTGTCTTGAAGTTTACGCGCACCGCACGAGCGAAAAATGATTAAGTGGAATAGCTACGTTCAGGTGATTATTTTCTCGAAATTTATATTGAGAGTTTCAATTTAGTTTTTTTCATACTCACCGATTTGATCGACATCTTATCACGAATGCAAATTTGTTTTCTTGTCATCATAATTATGTTTTGGACGTCTGATATTCGGTTTACCCCGTGTTTTTTTTATTATTATTTTTTTTATGAAAAACACGTTTTTCGCTGATGAAATTAATAAAAATTCGTTTAACCGAAAAAGTACGTATGAGTGCTCTTAAATTTTCACTACGGCTCGTCTGCTGTAGTATAAAATCATATTATAAGCGCCTTTGCATGAAAGTCACTTAATTAAGCACTACTGACCTATTTCGTTCCTCTGTGTAAATGAAAATTGTATTTTCGCGTTTCGGATTCTTTTACGACATACGAGTACCACTTGTGGAAGATGTCTATTCTCTTTACAGAAGAGGATATGTGCAGGTATTAACAATACATTAATTGTCACTATGCGAAACTGTATGGTGATTAATTATACCCATTGCGGCAAAATTTATGCTAATTGTTCACCCTGTGTTAAGACTGTAATTTACCTGGTGGGACTCGGAGGTCGCACAAAAGGTCCATGGAACTTTGTTATGTTGTTTACGCTACAACCTGAGAAATGCCAATGAACTTTTGAACAATGGAAATCTAGAATGATAGTAGTTAACGCTTATGGTAATGGCTCTACAAATTTGTTTTCACAAATAATATCACTATAGGAGAATTAAGAATAATGGTGATCTCATAAAAATTTACTGCTACCCATGAACCCAATGGGTTCGCTTAAATCTACCCAGCCGTAACGCTAATAACTATCAATTATAACGTATCTTTAAAATAACGATATAATAAAAATAAAAATAAAACAATGCAAAATGAATATATTTATTTTTTATATTAAAAAAAGCTGTAAAAATACAAAAAAGAATAGTATAATAGAAAAAAATCATATTTTAACCGAATGCTGACTTTTTTTGTGACTTTTGTTTATCTACTTAAAATACTTTTGGCTTGGATCATTTTTTCTGTAAATTTTAATCCTTACAATTTTTATACAAAGGATCAACAAATCATTAACAAAGTCTACAGCTTAAATGAATCTTGATTCCTAAAATCTTACCAATTTTGTTTCCTAAAACCACAACGGTCACAAACGTTCAATCATTTCTATAATTTCTAAAATTTCAATTTCAATTCTGATCGCTAAAATCTCCACACGAAGAAAGAGGGCAAAATTTTTTAATATGAATTGTTAAGAAAATAAATTTTCTAAAAAATAAAATCTTTGGTACTATGTACCACTTAAATTATTCTTATTATATCGTCCAGCGATATTTCAAAAACCAAATAACAAAATTCTAAAAATATATATTTAAGATTCTTTTGAGACAAATTTAGTATGTCTAAGTACTAGGCCAAATTTCAGTCTAATTCCTTTATTCAGTCCAGAGAAATTCGACTGTGGAAGAGTAATCGCATAGGGTTCCACTTTTACTTTTCACGGTACAGAAACCTAAAACCCACAGAAATATAGGGTATCTTTGTAGAGTTCATGGTAAACACGTGTGTACATTTCGTTTAGTTTTTAAATTCATCTGATATATTTTCGAGATAGCACCTGTTTTCTACTTTTCCGTAACAAAAATTATACATACAAGAATAAAAATGCTTTTCAGTTTCAAATCCATAAAAACTTATCTGTTAAAACTCCGAATACAAATTTTGAACAAATATAATACTTTCTCCAGTTTATAGTCATCGAAAGAAGGTAAAAGCCATAAAATAGTGTAAAAAACGTGAAATCGATCATGCTGCACAAAAAGAAAGAAATAGTTAAAAAAGAGAATCATGAAAACTTCAGTACTTCTTAATCAAATTAGGTCCAGCTTAGCCACACCTCGAAATTGTTACCTAAGAATAATTTGGCAAAGATTATAGATTAACGTAACTCATTAAAAGTTGATGCAGTTTGGTTCCACGCCCTAAGTGTTTTCCGTCCGCTTTTCTTGAAGCATAAATATTAATTTTACGATCTAATAATCACGCCAACGTAAGGTTAAATAACAGCCACAACAGAAGCCGCCGCCGCTACCTTTAAGAAAGTTCTCACACATGTGGAAGAATCGCGTATGGCGCATTGTTGTTGATGATGTCCTCCATCTTCTTCCGCCAGGGAAAGTAATTTTCTCCGGTGAGAAGAATTAATGAGCAACTGTCGTTACCTTACAGCATCCACCATACCTCCGGAGAAATGTAATAAATTTTCATATTGGCAGCTACTTAAGAAGACACAACAAAGAAAATCGTCTTTTCGCGAGGTACTGTGGGGCGGGGTAGGTGCTACATAATATCAGTTTACCGCTCCCGCCGCTGTGCGGGTCGTTCTCTTGAAATTATTTCCTTGTAAGTTAAGGTAAAGTCGTATGTAAAGGTAAGAACAACTTCCCGAAATAATTTCTCAACAATGTCTTCTCTAACTAAATTGCGAAAATAACTGTAGTCACGTCAGCGGGAAATAAATGTGAGAAAAAAAGTGGCTTCCCTAGCATAGGCGTGAAAAAGTTCGCTAACATCCACAGCTTGTCGATTATTTCAGCCGCATTGACGAACTGCGAAGGTAAGCACCTCACCCGAAAGTAGTACCTTCGCAATTTTGGCTTCTATAGACTCTACCTCTCTACAGACTCTACGGCCTAATACCGTGACATTCCAATTTTTATAGCGATTTTCACGCGAAGGGCCCTCTAAGCGCCAGGTGAACGTCTGACACCTTTTCAATGAAGAAATTAAACCGATTAAGGCATGCTAACGCAGACACCACGGTCTGTGGTGCTCCGCTCCGGTCTGGAACGAGAACACGGGCTTTCTGTGGTTCTCCTACCTACAGTATATCAAACCTATCCGAAGCCTAGCTCTATCTAGCTCTATTCACAGGTCTTCTCACGATTTAAAAATTTTGCGGTTCATTGTTGCTCATACCCGGACTTAGGTTTAATTTGTCTAGCGCAAAATACCCGACAAGCCCAGGCTTGAAACAATTGTTTCATGTGCTCCCGGGGGGACTCCCCTCAACTTCGTTTCATGAATTTAATTAAACTTAAATCCGACACCACTTCCGAGTTATGTAAAATAATAGTGTAAAATTTCTTATTCCAACTGCAATTGTGTTTTCGCAGTTAAAACTGCGGTAGTTCCAAACGGTACCATATTTTTTTAGTACGCCCGAAGACTATTACAAAGATACCCTGACACTTTTTCTAGACAGGCAATCAAGATGTAAAAGGCTGTGGAATTCCTCTTTGGCCGGTAAAACAATGTGGACAAAAGACAATAGAAATCTTAACGGAATGTGTGATTATGTTCAAGAAAAATATGAATCGAAGGTAAACACTAAAACTTACAGGTAGCTGAAAATTTTACTTCTTCAAACATATAAAACCACCTCAGCCGCGCAGTTTCTTTTCTTAAATTATCTCGGCCATTCAGTGGAAACTTCGGTTGGAGTTGACGACATAATTTAAAAAAAAATTGGTGCTGACCAACACTTTACTAGTTATTGGACACTAATTAATCCAGTTTTTGTAGACAGGTAATAAACACCTTTTTCTTTCTATTTCAGCCTGTCGTCTCTGGGGGCTGTAACTCTGCTTAGTTGAAATTTAATTATTTTGTCATATTCCCTCGGATTAGATAAATTGGGTAAATTTTCTATTCCTAAGCCTAGGGTATGATATTAAAAGAACTGATTGAAAATAACTACTATACATACGTATATAAAAATCAAAGTTGAAGAAAATGGAACCTCTTTAAACTGAGTTTTGTAAACCACATCCTTCCTTTCCGCTAATTTAAATATTTAACGCCTTCACGAAAATGTCTGTATTAATTGGGAAATTTTAAATTTATTAAATCGAAACCATAATATTATTGAAAACACCTGTAAATTCAAAAATCATATTCCTTTAATTCTATTCTATATGATTTTCTCTGCATCTTTTTTTAAAAAAAATTTTTATTTGAAAGAAATTGTTCAATGGTAGTAGATTGATATTTTTAGAAGATTTGTTTATAAAAACAAAATTTCACATATTTGTGTAATATATATATTATACACTACACAAAAAATCTTAATTTATGTATATTCATATACCTCGAAATTACGCGATTGAGATTAATACGCGATCGCGTAAGTAGAATGAATAACTCAAAGTAAAATGTTGCATAGTACACATCCATAATAATTTCGATCAATGAACTTGACATAGATAAAAAAAGCACTTATTCGGCAGAAACTATAATTCCGAATATGATTTGCATCTATGAAAATAATTATATCAAATGTTATTTTAGCATTTTTTAAAATATCTACCCCTATACAACAGCCCTTAAGATTTACCAAGCTACTGATGTAGAGATTTTAGAGTTATTTAAAAGTTTATTAGTTATTTATTACGTTACATATTTCAGATCACGTAAGACGTATTTGTTACGTGCTACATATTACACGTTATGTGTTACGTGTTGTATGTATGTACATCGTTTGAGATATATGCTAACTATCGAAAAGGCATTACATTTTACACATAAGATCTAATTCCTATGTACAATTCGCCTTTGTTTGAGACATTTCAAATCGTCTCGTTTTGCAGGCACGTGGAATTTTAATATGCGAGGGGGAATATCTCAGAAATGAAATTGTAGCTGATACAAGACTTCAGTTCTGCTTTCTTCTGGAAGCTCAATTGCACTAGATAGTCAACATTCCCTTAGAATGTTAGCTCTTGTCCTTGCAAATTGAATATGCAATTTAATTTCATTTCAATCATTTTCAATTGTGTCATGTATTACTGCTAAAAAAATTTCATTTTAATATTCTTGTCATAACTCGTCTATAGTTTTGCTAATATTATCGCACTACATTATTAAATAAGTCTTAGAACTGCTATGCAGTTAATTCAGTAATAGAATATATCTGAAACAAAATACCCATCTCCATAAATAGAATAATAATATGATTAATTTTTTTATATACAAAATATTAAAAAAATAAAAATATCACCCACGTCATTCTCGAGTGTAAATATATTTCAAAGGTCTGCAATATACAAAAGGTAGTATTCTTGTCTTTTTACTTTTTTTCGAAAATATTTCGTGATATATCTTTTCAGTTATTAAATTCATATTCTATGAAAAAAATCGATTTAAAGCAGCCTTAATTTGCTTTGTCACAAGAAAATTACTTTAAAAGTACTTTTATTTATAGTTAATAAACCTTGAAATTCATTCTCTTTTAAAACATTACTTTAATAACCACATAGAATATATAAAACATTAATAGTTTAAAAACCAGGCTAGGCGACCTCTTTCATTCATTGTAAAGCCTGTTTGCAAACAAACCAACCACAGCGTGAATTTCTGAGGTCAAGTCAATCATCTGAAACGGACCCATGGATCATCAATGCTAAGAAATGTCGGCAATGGATGCAATAGCGAGAGCTGAAGCCTCAACGTCTTCGCTGCATCCCAACAAAATCCGGTGAATGTTATGAAAAGTGTTTCCTGTTAGAAAATGCCAAAGAAAGCGAGTCTTGCAGAAAACCAATATCAGTATTTTAACGTATATCATTTTACAATTGATTTTCTCCGACACACGATCGTCCTCTTCTTCGGCTAATCCTCTCAATCTTTTTTCATTGCGATACGTATTTAACCTAATATGAATATTCGTTAAAACACCTGTTTTCCCACTGTTGAAAGTCTTTGTAACTAATGTATATTTACAATTTGCAAGAAAACCAGTCCTCAGATCACGTTCAAGAGACATTTAGGCCTGAAGCAGTTACAAGTCCATCGTCCCCCATATCATGAAATTCAATTTCTTTTCTTAAAAAAATTAGGTTAACCTAATTGTGCTCAATTAAACCATTTCAACTATAAGGAAAGGAAATAAGGAAATCCGCCGGCTACCTCCAATCTTTTTCACTGAAGACTTGTGGAAGTTTTAACACCGCATAGCACTGCCTAAGGTTCTATCTAAATTGAATTCTTGAGAATAATCTTAAGATGATATGAAGACGTGCTCCTGTCTTTCCAATGTATTGCCTACTTCTTTACTTCTTAGTTCTTCTTAAATAATTGCAGTAGGATGAATGGACAACACAATAATCTACCCGAACGGTATAGTGGTTGAATAGCAACAACTAAGATGCTTTCCAAAATCACCAGGTGATTGCAGCGGTACCCCTGAAGACCCAAGACATCGTCTTCTTCTGCATCTCAGACGGTTCAGTCATCTACGGTAGCTTTAACGAGTCAGATGTGCTCCTTATACCTTTCCGGAGTGTTAAACTTAATCTTAAAGATTATCGTGCTACGCACGAAAAGTATACACTCTACATCATATCAGCGCACAACGTAATCCTTGGGATCTAGTTCGCGTTCTTCAGTGATCTAGTGGTCAAAGCGTTTAGCTTTTTTGTAAATCTGACATTTTTATGTGTGCAACGCTTTTACATCAAAATTTATTTTGTGCTGTAATTATTGATAAATTTTTCGACGGGTCTCAAATCCCAAATCATTACAAATTTCCATATCTGAGCACCAAAAAAAACATTCAAAATTCAGGCATACCTCTGAGAAAAGGAAGTGATAAGAAAAAAGGCGAACCATGCAGGTCTTGGAGATTCAACCTAAAGATCTCGTTAAGTAGTATAGTTTGCTTCTTGCATTCATAAACCCATTACTGGCACGATTCGACCGAGTGAATGGTGGAAAAGTTGGACGTGATATGATTCGATTTGTAGTGCTGCTGATTTTTTGAAATTCTATACTTGTTCAACTAGAATCGGTTTAGAAAGTTGCACTCCATGGATATTTTCACTTTTTGTGGAAACCGTACTTTCCTCGATAGACGGTATATCGGGAAATTCGTATGGGATTGGTGTAGTTACTCGCGCACTATTTTCGTGTCCAATCTCTTTTCTTACACTGATTGCCTTTCTGATTACAGTTAATAAAGGCCAATAATTATCAGCGTTTAATTATTTCTGCATTGTTTGGCTTTATTTAAACGCTACCAATGATTTCTTTATTATTTTGCTCCACTTCTTCAGGAAAGAAAACTTATTAAACTTTTTGTCTATTACCTAAGAGTTCTTTTATCTTAATTAATTTTTTAAAAGTACACTTGTCACTTGCTGCTGAACAAGAAAGTTCTAATTTTTTTAAAATAAAAAATTTTGTTTTTAGATATTTTTACTTTACAATAATAATATGAAAAAAAGCATATCGTCTTGTTATTAAGATTTTTTGCGTTCTCGCATTGTATCAAAATTAAAATTTTTATTTGCTATCCAAGAACAGAATTATCCCTTATGCCATTTTATTTACCCATTTTTATATATTTGTTTCCCTATACCAAGAAGTTATACAGTCTTTTACCTAATTCATTTGACTTTTATTTAATTTACTACACAAAATTTTGCTTTTTTAAATTAAACTTAATACGAATTTAGAAATAAATTCTGTTATGTTTTGCAAAAACTATTTTGCAACATAAAAGTTAGATTTGTTTTAATTTTATTCGCTTGTACTTCAAAATTATAAAAATGTGATTATTAGGGTTATTATTACTAAAATAAATATAAGAGGGTGATTTTTTTGAATTATTGAACAAGCATGAAACTAATTATTTTAAAAATAGACCTCTAAAAAGCAATTAAGAATAATTATTTAACATGCCTGACCAACGTTTTGTTCTTATGCGCAATATAATTCACTTAATTATCGTCTGGAAGTAAAATAACAATAAAATATGTTTAGTAATAAAATTTTATCGCAAGTGAACGAGAAACATGAGAAATTATGAAAATGAAAATTCTGCTGCAAGGCTTTCAATTTATGGTTTTTGTTCTCGTTTTAACTTTGTTTTTGAATAATTTCATTACATATTAACATGTAATGTAGCTAATATTTTGGTAACGTGAAGTTAAATCAAAAAACAACATTAAACAAATCAATTTCTCAAAGACAAATTGCGAAATGGCGAACACTTTTTTTATTCTAGTTCATTATGTACACAAAGATATTCTATAAATTTTCTTGTTCGCTGAAATTATGAGTGTTTGAGATATGCTTGTGTTATTTTTTATAATGTTTTCCTTAAACACTCTAAGTTTGAATGATAGAACAAAGCAACTAATTAAAATCCATTTAATTAGGGTGATATTCAGCAAGTCCCTGCTGATCTAAAAATAGATCCTGTATTTAGGAAATTATCCAAGAACACAATATGCTTCCACATATGGAAAGTGGAACAGGATCGAATAGAGGCCGTTCCCAAATCGAATTATGGTATTTTTTACGACGATTGCACCTACATCATTTATGGGTCTTGTACCTCACAAATGCATCTTAACCAGGACACAATTGTAAGATTGGGAAAATGAGGACTTCTTAAGGTAATACTAAATATATTCATCAATTTCAGACAAGGGAAGTGAAGTCCTCTGTTAAATTTGAACGTTTTATCCACTTCTGGCTTGGTCAAAACACATCACCCCAAAAGTCCGGCAACGTAGCATTCAAGATTATGGAACTTGATACTTATTTTGGACTTGTAGCAACCCAATACAGAGAAACTCAAGGGCATGAAAGCTCCCGATTTCTTTCCTATTTTAAAAAAGGAATAAAGTAGAACACTTTTTGTAGTTTATTCATTTATTTGATATAAAATTCTTTCTAGAATTCTATCAAGTGTAGCAATCACTAATAAATCAGAATATAAACTCTTCCAAATAACTGGAAGGCAATGGCCAGTTTGTACTGAAATGGATAATGTATACTGGGAGCATTTTAACTGTGATTGTACTATGGTTTTAAAGTCACCACATTATGTCTTTGTTTGGATGGGAAGATCTAGCAGTCCGACTGAAAGACTAAATGGACTTAATGCTGCTTTAAAAATGCGAGAAAATAGCAATGTCACCGATCTGGTCGTTGTGGATGATGGTTATGAGCAATCTATGAACGATAATGTGAAAATGGAATGGAATTTATATCTACCGTTGAAGTCAAGACTAGTGAACCAAACTGCTCCTATTGAGAAAGCACCTAAATCTCCGCTAAAACTGTATAAATGCAGCTACCATACTGGAAAATATCGAATTGAGGAAATCAAAACATCTACTCTAGTACAGCGAGATTTAACTGATTCTGAATGGGCCTATATCATTGATGGATGTACTTTTGGAGTTTGGATATGGCTGGGTAAATTGGTTGGTTCTCAAGAAAAAATTGAAGCTATGAGAAATGCTCGTGGATTTGTTAAGAAGGTGATTGATTTAGCAATTTATTTATTTTTTTGATTTACCGAATTATCCATTTTCTTATTAGCTTGCCTCTTAGTTTTGTTGATTTAATTTTCAACATAAATCTCAAAAAGTCATTTGATGATAGAAAATAATTTTAAATATTTTGCCAGATTTGTGTTCTTAGCAAAGCTGCATGTACGTATTTTCAAAGTTGCGAATCTTATTATATATGGTTAAAAACGGTGTTGATACTATTAGCAAGTATCTTGAAAACGAAATAAGAGAAAATTCTTTTTATTTTTTATACTTTCTTTTAACAAATTCGTAAATTAATATAACTACTTCTACCTATTTCAATATTTAATAACTAAATTAAGATTTTTTTTAAGAACATGGGCATGAACCTAGAAAAAGCATTGTTTTGGGGAAATGCGTATATATTCATAGGATTTATATGCTTTTTGTATGTCAAATTTAACTAAAACAAAAGTCAATTATTTAAAGATTTTTGAAGAAACTAATTTGAATACAATCATGAACTTCTACGGTTTTTTTCTCAAATAAATAAAGTTTCACTAAATGCTATTTAACATTTCAGAAGAAATACCCTTATTCGACGCCCATTATACGAATAATAGAAGGTCATGAACCAATAGAGTTCACGCACTTGTTCCCTTCTTGGAAAGAAGCTAACAGCAATGGCACAAAAACATCAATTTTGGGTAAATTGGATTCTCTAACACTTTTAACACGTCCAAAAATGGCAGCAGAATCTCAACTAATAGACAACGGATCGGGCGAAAAACATATTTTTCGATGGACAACAGATCAATTCACTGAAATTCCACTCGAGAAAAATACTGTTTTTTTCTCAACGGATTGCTATGTCTTGAAGTACACGATCACTGTAATTTTTTTCACCATTTGTTTTATTAAAATTTACAGCAAAGATTACTGTTTTTCAGCTATCAGAAACCAATCAAGTACAAAGTAACCGGTCAAGATGCAACACAGTATTATATTTTTGGGTTGGGAAACGCGTTCCGCCTGAAGTTCGGGCTAACTGCGAAGACGTCGCAGATGGTTATTATAAAGCACTAGGTAAAAATTCCACAATGATCAAATTGAACGAAGGAGCGGAGACGCCACATTTTCTTCAAATGTTTGATGGCAAATTAATAATATTTAAGCAACGAAATAAAACGGATACCACAAGCGCAGAGATTCCATCCAATTTCGTTCTGAAAGTAATAGGTGATTGCTCCTACAATTCTAAAGCCTATCAAGTAACGAGCTTGGGGTCGATGTGCCCTAAGGATTGCTTTGTGATAAAAACTACAAGTATTTGGGTGTGGTGTGGTCAGAGTTCAACTGGTGATGCTAGGGAAGCTGCCAAGGGTATTGGTAGTCTTTTGGGGGAGTACTCTCTTGTTTTAGAGTCTAAAGAACCCCAAGCATTTTGGACATCAATTGATAAAGAATTTGAACGGCTTGGATTCCAAGAAAGTAGCAAAGATGAGAGTAAAGATATGTCTGAAATGAGTGAGACCAAATCTCCTAGTCTTTATCTCAGCTGTGGAGATTGTGGGAATATTTTAAGAAAGGAGATAATCGCATTTGAACAAGCAGACCTTATACCAGAAAATATCTATCTTTTGGATATTGGAAATATGATATTTGTATGGATAGGTGAACTAAGTAGGCCAGATGAAGCAGTTAAGTGTTGGGCTATAGCTAAGAGTTTTCTAAGCACGTATCCATCACTTAGAAACGAAGACACTGCAGTAGCATTAGTCCAACAAGGATATGAACCAAACGTATTTGTTGGCTTCTTTGATAGCTGGGATGATCATTTCTGGAAGGTAAGTATACTATTAAACGAAAACTACAAATGAGAAACTTCTTACACTTTCTACTTGATGAATAGAAGAAATATTTTAATTATTTTTTATATTATATAAATTTTACCACCTTTTTTGTATTTTATATTCATAGGACTATATATCATATGATAAAATGAGAAAGTATACCGAATCAACACTCAATGATAGTACTATTACAAGTGATTTTGATAAACACCAAAAATACCCGCTGTCTATTTTACAACAAGAAGCTGAATTACTTCCTTGTGGTGTTGATATTACAAGAAAGGAGGTAACTTTTTTATTCTTTATGCTATTTCAAGTCTCATTTATTTCGCCATATATAATTTTAGGTACATCTCACTCACGACGACTTTGTGGAATTATTTAAAATGAAATATAAAGAATTTAATAGTTTACCTAGTTGGAAGAAACAGGAGCTTAAGAAAAAATATAAATTGTTTTAAAATATGGTATATTTTATGTTATTCAAAAAATGATATAATAAATTATTTGTATTAAAAACTTATAGTCGTTTTAAAACTTTTATTTACTTATTATGATTTAAATAAAAATGACAACTCTTCACAAAACAGTTGTTATAAATAAATTAAAATTTTTATAAAATTATTATTCTGGAATTTGTATGTTTTTATACTAAAAGATATTTATAACAAACTTTATTTGTTTTTTCAACCTGAAGGTTTTAGAGGAGCTCCAGTATGTAGACATCCTCATAAGTTGTCTGTCTATCTTGGAAATTAGACGCATTATATAATATCATAAATATGACTTTGAATTTTTTTTAGCCTTTTTTAGGATTATATCTTTTGGTCCTTATTTTAAAGTGATCCTTTTGCATTAAAAGAAAAACTGTTTTTTAATTATTAACATCTTTAACAGTCTCCTTGTTGAGGAAAGGAATTTGGGAATAATAATTGGTTTTATCACAGACCACAAAATTACTAACTTTTTATATTTTATATATTTTTAACATAAAGAAAATTTTAAAAACTATTAAGATCCATTTAACATGAAAAACAAACCAAAAAACAGAAATAGGAGAATCCCATATATTTAATCTTCATTTATAAATAATTACAATACAAAAACTTTTATTTTTAACTTCTCATATCTTCGACTTCAGAAGAATCTTCACCTCCACCTTAAACGAAAATATAGAAATAATAAATTTCAGAAGGACTCATAAAAATCACAAACTCACTTGGGAAAAGCATTCCTGCTATAGCATCAGCAATCAAACCGAGAATATCAAAATTACAAGAGTCCATGTCGTGCACTCGTTCGAAATGTTAGTTTAAAACTGGTATCCACAGTGCAAATGAAACCAGTCACTTGCCATCCAAGATTATATAACAAATTTATGTAGAGCAGCCACTGGAACACCTTTGATGGGAATCACTATCGCTATATCTATAATTTTTTTATAATGAACCAGGGTCCCCTTGACCTGGTAGTAAGCTTTGAAACTCCACCAAAAAAAAAAAACATTTTTTTCGAGCATTTGTCGTGCTGGAGGCGTAGTTTTCATTTAATCTGATCGGTACCTAATTTACTGTGAAATGTCCTCCGAATCATCATCACAAGATGCAGGGGAAAAATCACCGGAATTATCAGCGGCGGAAGAAATAGTACCGCCTAAAAAAATCAAGCCCACTCCAATTTTTATAAATAATGTTGATACCTACCAAGGTCAGGCCATAGTTAATGTTCTTCCTACAGAAGTAGAAGAACCTCAAGGTGAAGGTCCTATATATGAAATTCGCGGAACTATTAAAAATGCTGAAGTTCCTGGCTTTGATGATGTTAAAGAAAAGCTGAGTTGTATTGTTAACCATTCGAGTCCGAACTTTCTAGCCTGTATGTTAGAAAACAAAGTTATCATTTACGATATTGGGGAAGACGGCTCTCAGATTGAAGAAGCTGAAAAAGTTCTAGACTTTTTGGAAAGATATTGCAATAGTATAAAAGGCGACGAGTCATTCAAGGATTTTCTTATATATTTCATTTTAATATCAAATCCCTTAACCTGGGCTAAAACCCCTCCTGTGGAGGAGGATACTGATGTATTAACAGAGAAACACTACCGCAAAAGAAGAAATCATCCGTGCTACACACGGCATAAGAACTTGGAACGAGAGGTTACAAATCTACAGAAGCGTTGTAAGCCACATGTTAGGACAGTAGTAATGTGTCCTGGTTTTACATATGGTGGCTTTAATGACATCTTCCATTACATATTCAAACTAGCCTTTTATAATAAGCAAATCATTCCTCTCTTCAAACCTGGTACCAATTTTGTTCCTCTACTATATATTAAGGATTTTGCACGGTATGTTTTCTTATTCATGAAATTCCTCGAAATTAGAATATTATATAAAATGATAGGGAAACACAAGTAAAAATTTTTGCTCTATATTATCGCACATATTATAAAATTATGTTTCCCAATCACTGTGTTTTTTACATTTTTTTACCATTTACCTAATTTCAAACATTTTTCGAAAATAAAAGCAATGATATAATTATAAATAATTATATTTCTAAAAATATCTCGGCATTTAATCAAAAAAATAAACATAAATTTCGCAAATTATAACCGTTTGGTTTTCAAGAATGGAACCATTTAAACCATTGTCTAAACAATCAAGTCTTTATATAAAAATTTCTTATACTATTTGGGAAAAACTCGAAAGTTTCCATAATTCCAAAAAAAACAACAGATCGCAATCCTTTTATTTTCAGAATGGTAAAACAAATTATACAAGATTTTCCTGACCCCAGTGTACGATACATACTAGCTGTCCAACCACGTCTTATGAACATGAAAGTCCTAACCAGAAAAATAGTTTTCGACTTAGCGGGCAATATATCAAAAATAAAATTAGTTCCTCATTCAAAAACTTTGCAAAGATACGAAGATCTTATTCCGGTAACCCTTTAATCTATCCGTATAAATTAGACAATACTCCAATAATAATTACAGGCACGTGTTTTCCTAGCTATTACTATGAATGTAAAAATGGCACCGACATATTTTGCAGATTTTGAATTTAGTTTTACGGAAAACTTTGATGAATTCGGTTCCACGTTAGCGAACGAATTTCGAAAGACTCGCAACCTCCTGCCTATCCGCATTCTTATCGATGGTCCACCAGGTTCGGGGAAAACAACTCTGGCAAAATATCTTGCAGAGTACTACCATTTACATTATATAGATACCGAAAAGATCGTTGATATTGCGCTAAAAAATCTAGTAAGCTTTTCTAAGACATGAAGCTCTAAAGGCTAATTTGCAATTTAAAAAATACACTAGATAAAAGAGATCGAGGATACAAAAAAACTTCTCGATGCAATGGAAGCGGAAAAAATGCGAGGTGGAGAGGATGTAAATGCTGATGAAGATCCACTTGAAGAGATGGAAAATAAATTGAAAGAATTACTACAAGACTGGATGGTAGAGCTCGAAGAGATAAACGAATTTGTAGAGAAACAAAAAATAGAGAATACAATTGATGATTTTGAGTTGAAAAAGAGGTAATTCGTTGTTTTTTGGTGCTCCTTTGACTAATTTCAGGTTTTAATTTCATATATATATATGAAAATTATATTTTGAAAAACATTGTAACTTTGTACTTTTTGCAAGTTAATTGCCTCGACAATTTTCTAAATTTCATAATTTATGATATTAGAATTAGTGCAATGAGATTTTCAATAAGTATTAAACATTGCAAACATTTATTATTACAATTGCTTATACGACAATATAATCACTGATACAAGTGTAAGAATCCACAAGAAAATCAATGTTTTCATAATTCATAAGTGCTATGAAAACCCATATGACTTGACTACCCATAGATGCATTCACAAAGTATTAACATCGAAGGCATGTAACGAGAACCAGGGCTATGTATTAGATGGCTTCCCTTTTGAATACACCCAAGCGGCGGAAATATTCCCAAATCTAATTCCACCTACGGCAGAAGAAGACGTAGATCCAGAGGAAATACCAAATGTGAGCGAAGCCGCATTAAGACCAGACTATATTATTTTACTTGAAGCGTATGATACCGTCGTATGCAAAAGAGCTATAGGTCTACCCGAAGAGGTTGCGGTCGTTACTAAAAACACCGAAGAAGAATTTCTTGAACGCCTTGAGAAGTATAAGGAAAGAAATCAAGAAGATAAGGCACTGTTTTCATTTTTTTATGACAATGATATTATTCCAATGACTTTCAAAGTAAATGAACTAAAAGCGGAAGAATTGTGTGAGAAAATTAAAGAAGAAATTGGACTACCTCACATTTATCCAATATCGCGAGCTGAAAGGGAAGCAAGAAGAATGTGGGAAGAAAAATTGCGCCTAAAACATGAAATGGAGCTCAAAAGAATACGACAAGAGGCACTTGCTAGGGAAAGGGATGAAAGAGAAGCTAAACTACGAAAATGGGTAAGAATTGTTGCTTAAGCTTGAAAAATATAACAATAATAATAATTTTAGACAGCAGAGTTTGAACGTCTCAAATGTAAGGAGCATGAATTTTTAGAAGCTAAGAGCCTTCCTTTACGGGAATATCTTACTAAATATGTACTACCACCAATAAAAGAAGGACTTCTAAAAGTAGCCGAAATAAGGCCAGAAGATCCTATTGATTTCCTAGCAGAACATTTGTTTGAGTATAATCCCCATGGTCATGTGTTAAATCCTACTTATGCAGAAGAAATGAAAGAACTTCTACTCGATGAGGGGGATGAGGACATCGCGCACACACTAGACATGATGGCTGAAAATGAAAATGATTTTGCATCTGGAGCTAAAGTGGCTAATATGGAGAGTTATAGCACCACCAGTGGGTATACGATAAAATCGGTAAGTTTAACGCAATCAGCAATAATAAATTACTTTACCAGAGCTAATAACCAATCGTTAATTTTTATTTCCATTTTAATGGAGCAGCCCTTTTTATGGATAAATTTGTTTTGCAACAGAAAGAACGCTAATTGAAATATCTCCAGATGCGATAAAAACCTATTAATTTTTCACAAATTTTATTTAATTCTTATCAATTACTGATTTACTTTTGTCATGTACACAGTGTTCTTATCTTAATCTACTTTCGAAAAAAATTCTGACTGACTTGGTAACCAAGCCACACATGTACTCTAATATTTTTAAACAATAAAACAGTATTAGGGGTATATATTATACATACCCTTAACTAGTAGTTACCCCAAAAGTTTTAAATATGTATCATACTGCTCGTTTAGCAAATAAACATAAAAAATAATATTTATAAAAATCCTGCCCTCTAATGATTTCCGCCCGTACTCTCATTGGCTTTTGAACTACAACCCACATAAAAAAAAAGTGGAAATCAAACAAATGAAATAGAATTTAGCAATAAACCAGTTGTTCAAGTTCATTGTAAATTCTCTGATTTTTTTTAACTATCTGAAATCACAAGGCCATATTTTGTTATAGATTTTGCTAGACTTTTTTATAAATAAGTCTGATAACGCAATTTTGATTATGCCGCTATTTAAAATCAGAGTTTAGACAGTGATCTTATTCTCAGTCCTTCAAGGATTGATTTTATTTGGTTGGGTAATATAAATGTTTAAAATAATTTGTTTTTAATTCTTCTTGTTACAGAAGTTGAAGAAAGAACAAGGAACAAACTGAAGGTGTCAAGTAACAAACTGCATAATAAAATCTCTGATTATTCACATCTTTATAAATATATACATAAAAAAAACTAATAAATCGGCTGTAGAAACTTGACGTTTTATATGTCATACCCGTAATAAGGAGCCTCTAGAAAAGCTCTTTGCATGTCGGTGGAATTCCTCCGTATACGCCTTCCTATAGGTTCCAAGTCTGCATAGCACTTTGAGAAAACCCTTTCGACAGCATCGATGGCTTCATCTTTAGTTACATTCCGCACCGCTAAAACAGATTGCATTGCTTTTGTTTTGACGCAGTTCTACCAAGCCGAAATATTAAAAACAATAATAATGTAAATATTTAGTAATAAAATCACCTGATGAGCTTCTTTAATATTAAGTAGTGATGCATCCCCCTGAGCCCAGGCACTTAAGAATGAGCAGTGAGCAAGATTAGCAGCTCGAATTTCAGTGCATGCCAGATGGTCAATATTCTTAAAATCCAAATCGTTATTGCAATAGTCGAACATGTGAACCATTTCATGTGTAAGAACTCCCTGCACCATGCCCCGGTTGCGAGCCATGTTCTGACAAACCACGATCTGGTTTAGAACAGGATCATAGCCCCCAGTCACCGAGGTGTCGCAAACCTCGCAGGATATATGCCGCCGAATGTCGATGGGACATCCAGAGCTCTTTAAGGCCCCCATCATAAGCTTCACGAGTGGACTATTTTTTATACACCAATAAACATTTCTCTCACATTTTACTTTGTCAATGTTTTCCTTGCCTTCAAGCCCTAAAAGAACTCTGCCCCAGCTCGGCTTAAATTCTTCTCCCCGGCGTTCAGGGTATAAATCATACCCCCATTCTTTATTACTTCCGCTCCCGTTCTCTTTATTCGATTCCTGTTTAATATTCGCGGACTCTGAATCTTTTGCATTTACTTTACTGTCTTCCACCATCTTACTAATAGAATTTATTCAAAAACCCAATCTTTTACATAAGCAAAACAAACTTGTCGGTCAGTCAATGGCACATGTTCTTGAGGCCAGCTGATTTTGAAAGTGGTAATGCAGGTTTCTTAACATTTTAATTCCCCAACCCACTGTAAACTGTCAGAGTGACATTGGACTTGTTTATTGACATGGACATGTTTTTGTAGAGCTCTACTGGACACAAACTCAGCAAGACTTGTAAATCATTTAAACGAAGATGTCTTTCCTTAGAGGATCTTTAAACTATGTATGGTGCACCACTAGTGTTCTGGGTAAAGGAGCGACAGGAGCCGTTTTTCAAGTGAGTCAAAGCGATGATTTACTACTCTGAATAAAAATAGAAGTGCTTCACCTCTTCATAATCATAAACGAAATCAACTAGAGTAAAAAAAAGACATCTAGACATATCATTTAGCTTAATACTCAAACTATAGGTCTTCTAAAAAAAGACTAGAAATTTCCCCTAAAGCATGGGTTTGACTAATTTTTATTTTCCTTAAACAAACTCTTCCATCATAAATCTCTTTGGAATTCACCTTGATTGCGATTTGGATGACTGATTTTAGTTGCACGGTGCGTTGCATCTCGATAACTTCCGTCAGTTTACTTTTCCTCGTGCTATTGTATTACATGTATTAAATTTCTTGTAGTTCTGTACTTTCAAACTCTTGTACTTTTAACTATAGTCCTGTTCTAAATGAAGCAAACACATTCCTATCACTGCAACCCTCCTGTACGACCCAATTGCATATTACGACGATCATGTGCTCAGCTTTCCAGTTTTACGAAATATTTTTAGGCATTTGTGGAAGTTATAAAAAGTTTAAGGTAGGCATTAATCTCGCTTGAATGTAACTGACTGATTAAATGCAATGTCTTTCTTTTGCAAATAAATTTTCTTGCCAAATAACTTCAACTTTTAAAGAGTGAATGATATCCTTAGCAAAATTAATATAGTAAAAAGTAAAAAAAGTGCTGAGCGAATACCCAAAATTATTATTTAAAGGTAATAAGATACTTCTAGAACTTTAGGATAATTTTCAACAACCTCATGACAAAAGCGTATATAGATTAGGATTTATATTTATCTCTTTTATGGTATATAGTATATCTCAGCCAAATAGCCAAAAGGGAAAGGTCAAAAATAATAAAAGAACACCATCTAAATTTTAGGGTGTGAATAAAAACAATGGAGAATCCGTGGCAGTTAAAACTTTTAATCAGATGAGCCATATGCGGCCAATGGACGTTCAAATGAGAGAATTTGAAGTCCTAAAGAAAGTCAATCATGAAAATATTGTTAAACTTCTAGCAATAGAAGATGATCAAGAGGGACGTGGTAAAGTTATTGTTATGGAACTGTGTACTGGAGGCAGTTTGTTTAACATCCTCGACGATCCTGAGAATACATATGGACTGCCAGAAAAAGAATTCTTACTCGTTTTAGAACATCTATGTGCAGGAATGAAACATCTTCGGGACAATAATTTAGTACATAGAGATTTAAAACCGGGAAATATTATGAAATTCATATCGGAAGATGGCCAAACTATCTATAAGCTTACGGACTTCGGTGCAGCTAGGGAGTTGGAGGAAAATCAACCCTTTATGTCGCTATATGGCACAGAAGAATACTTACATCCTGATATGTATGAAAGAGCCGTGCTCAGAAAGTCAGTTACTAGATCTTTTACTGCTAATGTTGATCTCTGGTCAATTGGGGTTACACTGTATCACGTTGCGACCGGAAATCTCCCTTTCCGCCCATACGGTGGACGAAAAAATAGGGAAACAATGCATCTCATTACAACGAAGAAGGCATCTGGAGTTATTTCCGGCACACAATTAACTGAAAATGGTCCGATTGAATGGTCTCGGACTTTACCTCCGCATTGTCAACTAAGTGCAGGTCTTAAGGCTTTAGTAACACCTTTATTGGCTGGTTTGCTTGAAGAGAATCGAGAAAAAATGTGGTCTTTCGACAGATTCTTCCAAGAAGTTACCGATATCTTAAGAAAACGGATTTTACATGTATTTTACATAAACAAGTCATCCAGTATCGAAATATTCCTGGAACCTGAGGATTGTCTTGATACTTTGAAAGAGCACATATGTGTTCAAACTAGTGTTACTCCAGATAACCAAATACTTTTATTCGGAAATGAGCATTTAGAAATTAAGGTTGGACCAAGGACAAATGGTATATATTTGTTTTATATGCAGAAGTATTTTCCTAATGCATTAAATTTTAGTTAAAGGATATCCAAAAACTGATGCCGAGCATCCAATTTGTCTGTACAGCAGAGAAAATAACAATGTCCAGTTGCCTCCAGAATTAGACTTACCAAAGTTTCCTACATTTCCTAGTGGTGTTTCAGTAGAGAACGATGCAAGTTTAGCAAAGGTACTATGAGCCTTGAGTTTTAAATTGAATTAAAAACATACATACTTACAGGTTGCATGTAGTGTGGGTCATGAATGCAAAAGGAGAATAGAAAGTTATACTTTAATGGACATCTTGATTAAGGTTGGAGTTGACCAATTCGTAGATACACTTAAAGCAACATTGGTAAATCTTTCAAGGTTGTTTTTTAGCATATGCGTAATTACTGTTTTTTTGAGAAATGTAAATTACAGGAAAACACGAAGTTTTGACGAACTTCTTTCTACTGTAATAGAACTTTCTGATGTTGTTTCTCTTCTGGCAAATGAGGTTTGTCTTATTTATATTTTTCATTTCGAACTTACTTGAATATTGGTTATGAATTTAACAGGATTCCCACCGCTTCTCTTATTAAATGTTCGTGTTCCTGATCTAAATTATTTTTTCAACATACCTTCATTTTGCGACGCCTTCAAAGCCCTGAAAACCTTTTATTTATTATTCCATTATTATTCGTTGTTAAGTAGATTTCTTATTTTCTGAAAAATTAAAATTTTTAATCCGACGTTTTTTGAAATCAAGCTTTTGAAGAATGAAAAGTATTGCCTGCTCATCACTTAAAAATATCAATGTTTTGCAACACCTAATTTGCTATTATCCTCTTTAGTTTTCTTGTCCTGTTTTTGCGGTAATCATATTAACCGCATTGGAAGTATTTAGAAAATTCCTTAAATCCTTCCTAAGCAATCTTCCCTTGAAAAGCCAAATAATCTTACCCATGTTCATCACAAATTAGAAATCAAAATTTCTTCCATTTGAAGAAAAATTATCCTTACTAAACTTTTAGGGCTTCTTATATCAAAATATCAGCCGATAATTATTCAATTTCCCGTTAATTCTAGAATAAACCCGACGACGAGCCGAAAAACGTTGCAGAAGTACTAAATAATTTAAAAACAGATTTTGATTGCGTTGCAGAAAGAGTTCTACAGCTATACAATCGTTTTGTAACAGAAGACTCTCTAAGGTGAGTCCCCGTTGTGTTTTAGTTCGATTTATAGTTCAATAATAAACAAATACTTCGTATCTTATCGGTGTTATCAAAATTAACTCATCATTTTTATTAGTCAAGAATGGCGATCAGCAATGCGAGGCAAGCAATGTCCCTGCCAATCCAAATCCAGTGCCCGAGCGAAATACTTCGTAGAACGTCTACGTGACTCTTGGCAGCATTTGTTGCGAGATAGAGCTACAAGATCATTAACCTACAACGATGAACAGTTTCATGCTCTCGAAAAAATAAAGGTGCTTTAATTGCATTTAATTTGCATACTCATTTTTACACAGTAATTTTGTTTTTCAATATTACAGATTTCTGGTAATGGAAAACGGATAAAAACATTACTGCTAGATGATGTACAGCCAAGTGTTGCTCAAATGGCTGAATGTCTTGCAGACTGGTATAAATTAGCTCAAACAGTGTTTTTACAAACACAAATTCTTGAAAAAGATGTTCGTGATTTTGAGCGTAAACTACACGAATGCAGAGACAGGCTATATCAAATCAAAGATGATCTGAGAACAGGCGATGATACAAATAAAGTGGACAACATTAATCAGTTGACTAAAATGGAACTTAGAAATAAACTTAGAGTAAGTCTTTCAGTTTTTAAATGTAAAGGAATTTTACTAATAATTTCCATTGCCCGTATTAAGGCATTACAAGCATACCAGCGAGAGGTTAACATAATTCTCCGACAAAATGAGGAGCTTTTGAGATCCCATGGGATCGGGAAAGAAGAATAAAAACCACTTAAATAAGCCAACTGTAAACACGAAGACTGTGGCCAAAAACCGTAAAAAAATACATTAGTATGTTATAACGATATCAACTTGCATTAATTTATACTTAATAAACCAATATTTTCTTGTAAACTGTCTTTATATAATAAAACCTACTTTCGAACTCACGGCATTTCATTTAGGGGTACTTATCAGTAGAGCCTCACTTCATGTACGGAAAAAGAACGCCACTGTGGGGTTATGCAAACCCCTGTATTTTAATCAAGAGCTATAGCTGTAATTCCTATTGCTTCAACATTAATTTAAACTCGAATGAAATGAAAAAACAATTCTTCCTCGTCGAAACAATTCTTCCACACTTTCAAAGGTTTCGAAGGTCCAGAGTGGAGTCCCAAGGTTGTATTTACTGGTTTGGATTCAATAGCATATATTGAACACCCTTTGAAGAAATTTCGGATCTAATTCTGAAAGTCGAATAGCTTCAAAAAGCGACACAATTTACGTCATAATGATGTGCCATAAACTTACAACGCTTTAAATGTAACGAAGAATCGTTCACCATAACACTTTGTGAAAAATTTATAAAACTATTTCAAATATAGTACTTTTTTGCAATTAATATTGTAAACTAATTCTTTGTTAGCTATAAAATAACACCAGCAAAATTTTGAAAGGGTTTGCATAAGGCTTCATAACATTACCTCGTATGGCTCAACTAAACATATAAATATAAATCTGTTTATAGTTGATCAATCCGTCAGCACAACAATATAAATGTCGACATCTACGGGGGGTTAGTTAGATTCAAATAAAACAGTATTTAATTATCTAAAATCTTATTCTAATCAACGTCTACAATACTCTTCTTTAAGATGTCTGTATATATGTAACCAATAATGCAGCAAATTATGTACTAGTCTACTATTATCTTTTTTAGTACATTTCATACGTTTCCTTTACATTCATTTTTTATTAGTAGTACATCAATTAACGTTTACTTAGTGTGGTCTACAGTTCTAAAGGATAACAAATACCTTTGTGTCGTTTTTCACGTATTTACTCTCTTCGCTATACATTACATTAAAATATTCTCTTGATAATGAACATGCTTCGTTAATTCAAAAAAAAGAATGATATTATTATAATGTGTAAAGACCTGTTAAACTAATTTTTTTTCATACGCATTAAAAGTAAACTTACAAAATATTAGACGTTTATTAGCTTTTTTTTAACACAAAGTTCAACGACAGTCTTTTTGACCCCATAACGTTTTTAACTTTTCTTTTTGTAGTTGCAAGCGGACTCAAGTAAAACTCACTTTGTGTACCTTTAAATCTTTCTAAAATGTTATTCCTTTAAAGATTTGTATTGTTGAATATTTGTATTTTGTTTATGGATCTTTTTTTATCCATTTTTAGGCTTCTCAAGATGTTATCCTGGCAAACAAAAATTTATATGAATTGGGCGGGGTGATCTGTAGTTACCCAAATGTTACCTTTAACTGAATTTTTCTGTTTGTTTTCACATATTCTTATTTCAAATGAATTTTTGGTAAATGAGGAAATTGCAATACCACCCAATTTAAACGCCTGAAAAAATATTTCTTCCATTATTTTTAAAAACAATCTTAATTTTAATAAATCTTTTAAGATTTCTTTTATTTGTTGTTTAATACAGTATTAGAACTATTTCACTGATTTTCGAAATTAAAACATTTAATTTTCACTAAAAGCAAATTCATTACACCAAAAAATTAAAAAAAAATGCTATAAACTAAAGTAATTACATATCTCTGATTGTATTCTTTTATTGTAAAGTTAAATCGAAACGATATTTAGAGTAAGTTTATCTCTATGAAGCTCTTAAATGGCCTAAGATAATTTAATGGTTTCAATATTCTAGAAATTTTATTTCGAATATCTGCACATGCGATACAACAATTTTGGTAAAACGCACAGGGTATTAAAAGAAAAAAAGAAAACAAAAATTGTCTTTCTTTAAGCCTAAGAAAGGCTTATACTCTTCCCCATGAACGCATGTACCTAGAAACTGACAACTTTACTATAGAAAAGAAACGAGGAAATAAATTCATATGACTTTTACTTTAGATGAAAGTTCACCAGCATAGTAGATCTACTATTAAATACGACCTTTAAAAATGTTCGTGCTACCGCAATTCCTCTTTTTACAAGATAGTTCTCAACAACCCACGAAATTGTAATATATTAAAATGAACAGTAGAGTAAAAATAAATAACCCTCCAAAAATACGAATGAAGAAATTCACAGATGATAATTTATAACAAATTGGTTACTGCAGCACCCACTGCTCAATTTAAAACAATAAATGTGAATTCTGTTACTTGAAAACCATTATTTTAACTGATTCAAGGTATTCCAGTTTAAGGAACTTTTTGGCATATCAACTTTGTTTGTATAAAGGCACAAATATGCAACTGTTACATGTTTAAAATGTACACTGCATTCAAAAGTAAAATTTCACCACTACAAAGTGTTATTATAAGGGTCAATTTCTTTGTTTCTCTTCGACGAAATCATGTGATCTGAATCCGATCTATGCTACATCGTGAATTTTGTTTATATAAGCTCTCATTACACATTCCTAACTCAACGTCTAAAAAAATACTCTTGCATGTGTTTTTTATGTGCTTGTTTTATAATTTTATACGCCATTTATTAAAGAACAAACGATCAATTTTTGAAATTGTTCCCTGCATTATACAATGTGTTCTCGAAATTATATCAATACCTTCCGATATTCTTTTTTATTATTTAAATTAGACCGAAAATCTTGTTAATACATGAACAATACATAACTAAAAATACAAGTATACGTTTTATAAAAAATTTTGGCTTTTTTTACTTTTAAATGATTTCCACTTCCGATTTATTTTCCAATTTATCACAAATTTCAAAATTTTTCTAGGAAAAAATATGTATGCATTTAACTTCTTTTTTTCATTTATCAAAAACCCAAATTCTCCGCTAACTAAAATTAAATCTGATGGCTTATAAATTTAGAGCTTTGCGCACTTCATTTGTAATAATATTTATAATAATGTTTGACAGTACCGTTAAAGTTAATTCAATATATTTTTTTACCTTAACTTAAAGGTTAATTCGCATTTGTAAAATAGAACTATCACTTCCTTAAATAAATGAACAATTAGTTACGTGTATGCACAATCTTTACCAGAAACTTAATGTAAATATTTTGATTCCATACTCCTGACCATTTAAGGCCATTAAAGTGAAAGAACTACATATGACATTACGGTCCTGTCTGCTTGCGGCTGCTTTACTGTTGATTTAAATACGTTTGCTACAATTTGAGTGCTATTTTGCATCCATTATAGTTAGCAAATTTGTTCTATATCGTCGAATTTGCCACTCCTTTGCATACTAACTATTAAATTGAACCATTATTTACCCACTCAGACAGGACCACAATCGCTGACACCAAAATTCAATTAAAGAGAAAATGTTAATAAAAGAGCTTACTTATTTATCTTATGTGCACATTATTATTAAAGCAATAGAGCGAATACATAAAAACGCAAAATTGCTTTCTAAGGGAAGTATTTATGTAAAGCCACTATCGAGATATCCAAAAATACATTGACTCTTTACATTATAGACGTTCAGTAACATAGTGGGTGTTAAAAATTATTCATTGTGTTAAATGCGATCATTAATAACATTTTTCGAAAATATGTAAGCCACCAGAATGGTATACAAAATGTTACTTTCCTTAACATATACGCTTTCATTTTTTTCTTCTTCAAAAAACTTACATCTAAATCTCTATATCAAATGTTTATTTTCGTATGTGTGTTTTGCCGAAATATTGTTTTCAATTTTTTTTTTATTTCTTTTTCATATGCCATTCATTTTGTGTCTCCTATAAACATTTAGAATAATACGTACAAATAGATAATTTCGTTTTTGCCGATAATATAAAAAAAAATGAAAATTAAAACCTTTGGCATAGAGAAAATACAAATTATGCCATACCCTATTATCAAAAAAAAAAAAAAAAGAAAAAAACAAATTAATTGCTATATAGACGCCTTTTAAAAGCATAAATGTACTAATGAAATGTAGAAATTTATTATTTTCGCTATAGAAAACATATTCTTAATATGTTTCCTTTATTGTTAGCCATTTATTTTTAAGTGATAATTGTTATAACTAAAATGCAATCAATTAATACACAACTTTAAAAAATAATAATGAGATTATTAACAAAATACAAAGCAAACAATGAGAAATATACAGAATCAAATGATACTTGTCAATATTCCTTCTATAGGAGAATCATATCGACTACCGTTTTCAATAACATTCTCATATTTAGCTTTTATATCCCTATCAAATATATGCAAGTATTTCGAATCCCGCTTTGTTCATTCTTGTCTTAAATTAAAAATTCTTGTTACAAAATGAAACGTTCAAAGTTTGCGCTAAAGAAAAATTAAAAATAGTTCTGTGATCTTTAAGAACACTAAAAATACTGGAATTATGAAGGGAATAGTGTTAGTGATCCCTATAATTCCAAATATAAAAAAATATTTCAAGTGTCTTCAGTTTAAGTTCATAAGCCTAACATTTTCTACCAACTTTTTTACATTTAGTGAAATTATGTTGTGTTTATCTGATCGTGAAAGTAAACAAATTGAAGAAATTTTAAACGGATGCATAAAAATATTCCAATTTCTTTTTTACTTTTAACTACTGCTGTGTATAAGAAATTTCCATGCCATAAGGCGCAACACAAGAAACGTTCACAATAGAAATCTTAAATCATCTTTGAAAAAAGAGGTATAGATCAATTTTAAGGAAGGGGACTTAAAAAAGAGGGTCTTCAGCCAGCTGATTGCTTTATGGTTGAACAACACCTCTTTCTTCCATCCATTAGTAAAATTCTCTTTAGTAACATAAAAAACTACAGATAAGGACTAATCTATTACTTTTTAGTCGAACTTAATATTTTAAAGGTAACGATAACTCCGACTTCATTTATTTGTTTAGACATACAAGTTACTTCATATTTCTTCAGTTTGCCATTAAGACACAGTGGCAGTGAACACTGCTCAGAGAGTCCTCGAGGTTTAAAACGACAAAATACTGATTGTAGTTTTAGTAGAAAGAATTAGTGGACGAATCCTAAAACAAATGGCTTCCATATATAGGTAACACCTAAACATGATGGCGAAACAAAGTATAGTGTGATGCCCCTCTGCTTTTAAAAGGTGTATAATGAGTTTTTAGAGCTTTCGCCGAGTACACACAATCCAATCTTTAGAGCCCGATTCTTTGGATGCATTTGTAGACGAAACTGGAGACTATTGTCCACACGACAAAATCTGTAGAAAAGCGATTGCAAGTTTGAGTATGAAATATGCGTTTTTAATTGAAATTTCCGAAATTTCATCTAATATTTCCTCTTTTCCCGCTTCCTCTGAATTACAGTCATCTATCGTCGATTCTATTAAAAACCGACAGACATAATCCTTGATTCGTCCCTACATTCCAATATTACTATATTCTAGATTGCACCGAAAATCAAGTTTAACGAAATCTGTCCTTAACTGTTTTATATCAATAATTCTGTTGTCCTATTAGTGAAAATGTTTAAGAGTGACATGCTTATAATACAAATATACCTTTTGCCACAGGCAAGTGTTTCATCGCATGCCCGAAACAGAAAAATCTATTTTCAAATTTAACGCAAATATCGTTTGCAACAAAATTCAAGGATTCATTAATTAAAACAAAATATGACAAATATCATTTGATCGACCGTATAAAACTGTTCACATTGCTCGCATTAAAAAAGCATATGGTGCTTACTAAATTATTAACTCACTTCAATACACTACCGGGTGCTGTTCCACATTTGTTGGAATCGCATGCTGCAATTGTATTGCGGCACGAGCTATTGCAGTTGGGTCACCTGTTTGAATAATGGTTATTGGTACAGATGACGGAGGCTGATCAGACGGATTTGTGTTCGGTTGCTGATGATGTGGTGGCGGAGGATGCATCTGCGATGGTACATGCTGTTGCTGTTGCTGTTGCTGTTGTTGCTGTTGTTGTTGCTGCTGTTGCTGCTGCTGTTGTTGACTTGCATGTGATGTTATTGTTGATGTGACTATTGGGACTAAGCCACCTGGCAATGAGGTGTTGTTACTCGCACTACCGCCGGCCGATGTTCCAGCAGAAGATGTAATTTGTTGAATAGTATGCATAGTGGGTGGCTGGTGTGGGGTTAAATTATTAAGAGGCAAGAGGTTCGCCTTTGTAAGCAGCTGAATTCGTTCATTTATGAATTGGGGTGAGCTGCTGCTCGTAGGAATTGATTCAGTTTTAATAGTGGTAGTCATAGTTGCCGGGGGAGGCAACATGACATTCGGATGGTTCATTTTTATATGACGCTTTAGATTTCCCTTTTCAACAAAAGATTTGCTGCATAATGTACACAAATGTGGCTTTTCTCCAGAGTGCGATCGCATATGAGACACCAAATGTCCTGAAGCGAATAGAAAATGCAAATTTGTCTTCTTTTAAAGTTAATAATAAAATCACCTTTACAAATAAAATCCTTGGGACATTTATCGCACCTAAATGGTCTCTCAACATCTTGGCCCTTAGTATGGCTTCTTTGATGGAAAAGTAAATTCCCTTTTAGCGGGAAAGATTTCCCACATGTTTCGCAAGCAAATGGTCGATCCCCAGTGTGACACCTGGACATGTGATTTATTAGATGTTCTTTCCTCGTAAATGGCTTATTGCAAACGTTACAGCAATGAGGATTGTCACTAGAATGCTGCCTCATGTGGTTGTTCAAATGTTCCTTCCTGGTAAACGTTTTCTGGCAATATTCGCATTTATGAGGTGAGTCTCCCGTATGCAACCGTACATGGTTAGTGAGGTGTTCTTTTCGAGTGAAAGTCTTCTTACAATAAGAACACCTATGCGGAGATTCCCCAGTATGTTGGCGAACATGATTTGTAAGGTGTTCTTTTCTCGTGAATGTTTTAGTGCAAAACGTACATTTATGTGGGGATTCCCCAGTATGTTGCCTTATGTGGTTAACCATATGATCTTTTCTTGTAAAGGCCTTTGTACAAAAAGTACATTTGAATGGCGTTTCGCCAGTGTGCTGACGGACATGATTAACAAGGTGTTCTTTACGTGTAAACGTTTTTAAGCAATATGTACAACGATGGGGCGATTCTCCTGTATGCTGTCGAACGTGGTTCAATAAATGTTCCTTTCGAGTAAATGTTTTAGCACAGAAATCGCAACGATGAGGAGTTTCGCCTATGAAGAAAATTATAATTGAAATACAGGGTAAACACTACTCTGTTTTTTATGAATATAAGTTACCTATGAGAGCGAATTGAATGAATTGAAAAAAAAAATTAATAGTATTACGAAATTCAATAACATGGTACAATTAGATATGTTCAACTTGAAGTAGTAAGAGCGCTTGTTTATTTAGGATCGTAGTTATTACCACTCTTTAAATGAATTTATATACTTTAATCCATTGTTTTTAAAATTTCTATATTAAATTATAATTATAATTTAATCTCGGATTATAGATTGATATATTTGTTACGGATCTGTATCCAATGTACATTTTATTGCTACATTGGAGGTATATAACTGATACTTGATTAATGATAAATTATGGTGATTGAAATACTTGACTAATAGAGACATACTTTCGTAAAATAAAATTGGTTACGCAACTTTCTTCTATACATCAATAAGACTTTCACTGACTTTCACTTGTAGTGCAATTCATAGTGTTTTAGTTGTACTTGTATATAGTAATTGTTTTGAGCACTTCAATCTGGTTATTTGTTCTAAAACAATTGGATTTTTTTTAATTGAAGTGCCTTTGTATCAACAAATATTCTACAAAAACTCCCACTACTGTTCCCACCATTTCGCTGTATTAACCTTATTGAAAATGTTATTGATGTAAATAGAAAAATGGTATACCAGAAGTTCCTTATGCTTGAGTAAATACATGGGTTATGTCGAATATTACTTTGTTCAGAAGGTGATTTTAATAATACTTCTCATTGTACGTTGTGTAAGTACAGCCACAAATGTTAAAATTGCCAAACTCAAATTATTCAGATTCTTATAGTTATTTTTTCGTTCGTGAAAATAATTTTGTTTTTAAATTGCTAAAATAATTTTACCTGTTTTTCTTTTATTTTACGCTTTTAGCCATATTGCCAAGTTTATACTGGCATCATTCTCAATGCTTGATTAACCCGAAAGTAAAAGCACATCTTGAGAAAGTGGGCGCGCTGGAAACACTTTGTCGCCACAGGAGACGTATGATTTCACTTATAGCAAACTAATGGAAACTATTGCAAAACGGAGTATATGTACATTAATGAATTTTTAATAAAGAAACCATTTACGTATATCGACCCTTAACCACAACGAGAGTCGTGAACAAATCCCTAATCGGTTCTATCTGCACACTCGACCGTAGAGACCAACAGAACTTTACAATATAAAATAATTTATTTCTTAAATTGACTTATGCATTTTCAAAATAAACATATGGAAATAAACTGGATTATACGAAGGCATAATCGTAGATTCGAATTTGACATTACATTTGCAATGAACAAATTGGCCTCTAATATAAAACAAATACATGCCTTGTGTAATAGGCGACAAAATGGTTGTAGCACACCCACTTCGAATTCAATCCATAGGAAGACAAGTTCTGCACACTACTTACAAGGTTAGCTGTTTTTAAAGAATGATAGCCGAAGGAAGAACAATTAAATTTAATATTATTATATATTGATGTCCTTGATAAGAAAAGAATATTAATTCTTTGGGAAATAAGATCTAAAATATTCGGTAAAATTTGTTAAAAGTAATATTTTTAAATACTATTAGGACACCCAACTTTTTCAATTCCCAAAATTAAAAACTACCAAAATATTGAAAACTATTGGACTGAGTGGCAAAATTTGCCATTTTCATTCATATATTTTTAAGACATTTCGGACAGACATACGGACAGACAACCGAGTCTCACCATAAGGGTTCCGTTTTTTCCAAAACGTACCTTTATGTGGAGGTTCCCCGGTATGTTGCCTAATGTGGTTAACCATATGATCTTTTCTTGTAAAGGCCTTTGTACAATAAGTACATTTGAATGGCGTTTCACCTGTGTGCTGACGGACATGATTGACAAGGTGTTCTTTACGCGTAAACGTTTTTGAGCAATATGTACATCGATGAGGCGACTCTCCCGTATGCTGTCGTACGTGATTCAGCAAATGTTCCTTTCTAGTGAAGGTTTTAGCGCAAAAGTCGCAACGATGAGGAGTTTCGCCTATGAAAATAGAATATAAATTCATGTTACCTATGAGAGCGAATTGAACGGGTTAGAAAAAAATTTATATTATGTGCAACACTTATTTTCAATTAAATGATTTAAAGTCTTTAAAACTTGTTTTTTAACCCTAGGGAGGTCGCATTATTTTCAATGGCGGTATTGGGCTTTTAAAAACCACTTTTTAGAAAAATATTTTTTAGAAACCGAATTTACGTATTTTAAAATAAAACAGAACACCAAAGAAAATTACTGAAAAATTGAAGTTGTATAGTAAATTTTAATTTGCCTGAACCCTGCAAATATACACCTATATCTTAAATGATTTCAGAATTCCATTTTTCTCTACTTAGAAAATTCTGCACGTTTGGAACGAAAAAGAAGTCAATAGATTTCCAAATATGATTTTTTTTTATAATAGTTCTCTTTTCCTATAGATGATCAGTTTGAAAACCTTATCTTCTAGAGCCTGAAATCCAAAATCCCTGCGTATTTTTTCAGGGATTGATAAAATTTCTTTAAAATCTTTGCTGTCTTTGGATACATGGCCTCTGAAGTATTTTGCTACTTATTCAAAATACGATCATGAAGGCTTAGCTCTAGAGAGGTCGCGCTAAAAGCCCTTCTGAATGTTCTCTTTTAGTAAGTAGATAATCTGTATGAATCACTAAATAGTTTAAACAAACATTCCATCTCGAGAAATATTAAAAGCTCGAAATACCAAAGTAATAACACTATAAGCACAAAAGCATTGTAAAATAATGTAGCGTTTTTGCCCAGCGCGACCTCTCTAGGGTTAGAAATATGAAGGCGAGTAATAATAAGTAATACACCATCAATCTTACCTGTATGCCATAAGATGTGATTGGTGAAATGCTCCTTCCTACTGAAACTCTTTCCACATATTTCACATCGAAAAGGCGTATCATTGGTGTGAGATCTAATGTGGTTAGCAAGATGTTCCTTTCTAGTGTATTTCTTCCCACACACTTCACACTGATGTGGTGTTTCTCCTGAAAACAATATAAATTCGATAACATGTTAAAACTCTTAGCACAAAATTTACCTGTGTGCCACATGTAATGATTTACATAATGTTCTTTACGAGTAAATGATTTTTTGCAAATATCGCACCTATGAGGTGTTTCTCCCGTATGTTTACGGACATGGTTAACCATATGCTCTTTTCGTGTAAAAGTTTTCGCACAAAACTGGCACCGAAATGGCGTTTCACCAGTGTGGCTACGAAAATGGTTATCAAGATGCTCTTTTCTAGCAAATGTTTTCTGACAAATCGTACAAGCAAATGGTTTATCAGTTGAATGGCGTTTCATGTGTCTTTCCAAGCTCGCATCATTTGCAAAAACATGAAAGCAAACTGTACAAGTGAACATTGGTCCACCAATATGTATTTTCCCATGTCTTGTTAAATCTTGTGGTGAAGTAAACCCTTGTCCACAGACCTGGCAATTAAAAGGCTTCCGTTCGCTATGGTACCGTCGGTGAACTATCAATTGATATCGAAATTGAAACATCTTTCCACATATGTCGCAGGTATGCGTGGCCGGAGTTATGTTACCTGCATCACCCATTGGATGAGAGCTGTTAGCACCGTGATTCGCATTTATCCCTGTGATTTGACCCACCTCCATCTTGGGCATTAAAAGTTCTCCCGTAGAGGAACCCATGTTACTGACTACAGAACTCCCGTTCGTTGAGGTCGGTATTCCGGGAGCATTGGTTATCGTATTAGTTGGGTGTGTATTCGAATGTGAACTTTGATGGTTCATAACATCCCCATGTAATTTTCCAAATACTTCGTGATATGATAGAAACTGACTCAAGTCTTCTATATTGACTTTATACATTTCAACACCAAGTGATTTTCCAAGCTCCTGTTCCGTAGGAGGAGGTGGCAGTTTAACTATAGATCCATCTGGATTGCGCACATCTAGCAAATGAGGCACATGCATCTTACTATCCGGAGGCAAATGATGTGGATGAATTTGTTGGATACTCGGAGGTTTGCAGTTTGAAAACGGCTTCTCTTCCTTAACTTGATCTTGTATGTTATGAGGCATTTGTCGATCAACCTGCATCGGTTCTTGACTCATATTTGAAGTGTTCATATTGGGCATCTTTTCATTTTTGGTCGAAGCATCCATGACCATGAGACTATTTTCGGGATTCACGGGTACTTGAATTTGCTCTGGTGGTGCAGACGAAATTATAGTACCATTCGATAGCTGCTGCTGTTGACTTTGACTTGTTACTGGATTTATCATAGGATTTGGAATTTGTATTGAACTGGAGCTAACAGAAGTAACCACTTGCTGTTGCTGTTGCGGAGGCGGCGGCTGTTGAGGATGTCGCTGCATATGATTATTTTCTTCCTGCTTAACAGCGTCTGATTTGCCCATAGAGGTAGCAGTGGACGTGTGCGTCGACGAAATTGGTGGCGGCAGGGAAGAAGGAACAGACGATGTAACTGGCGGTGATCCTAAAGTATAGGTACTCTGGCCAGAGCCTTGGAAAAGATTCGTTACAACCCAGTACTTTCCCAGCTGTAAATTTAAATTCACTATTATGATATGACTTTAATATTTCTTTATTTTAGGTACCGTAGAATTTAATTAGTATAAGGAGGGATGTGGTAAGGTAATTATTTATGCGTTTAATAATAAAAGCGAATTGTAACAAAACTTAAAAAAAGCGCGCTTTAAATAACAAAAAAGATCAAAATATTAATAATTGCCTTTTAAAAAGCCCTTAAGCTCGACCTAAATCCACGCAAACAAAATCAATCCCAATAAATTATTACTCGATATATAAGCTTCCGCTTCTTTTAATGATAAAAATAACTTTACAATTCTTGATAAGAAATAATTCATTGTTTTGTAATTATCTGCATTTATATTAATTTGGTAGATACTATTTAATATTTCTCCTGTATTATAAAAAAAATACAAAAATGTTACTTGTCAAAGAAAAATAATTTTCTTTTCGAAGAAATCTCAAATTAGCTGATATGACTAAAAATACTCTTATCTTGTACATGTCGTAAAATGCGTCGCTCGACACATGGCTCTTATTTATTATTTATATTAAATTCCTGTCGCAATTTGTAAGTTTAAGATATTTTCTAAATTAACGAACCATAAAACGCACATATATGTAATGCCATTATTATTTCATGTTCTATTTCCTAGCGCAAGTTTCCGGAAAGTGGAAAATATATTCAAAATTTCATAATTGTTCACCATGATGAAAATGTGTTGTATTCATTCAAATTTAATTAGCTAATCCAACGATTCTCTAATTAAAGGCTCATTAAAGCTTCTGTATGTGCTGCGTAGAATAATATTAACGGTGTCATAATTTCCAAAAGTCTTGAACTAGATTAGAATCACAATCAACAAAATGCCGACTAAATAAATTTCTTCTTTACACCTGAAACACAAAAATTTGGTCTATTCAACATTACCATTACTCTACTATTGTCAACGTGGAAATAATTCTCTATATGAATTGGATATGCGAGCAATTGGGGTTTCACTATACTTAAAGAAGTAAACTAAAAATGCCACGATTTGTAAATATTGAATAATGCCATATATTTTCTATCTTTTTAAACACACGAAATGACAGGTAACATGTTAACACAATGTAGGTGTTTTTTTATGAAAACTTTAACAAAAACTGAATACTTTTTTCTTGTGATGTATAAAGTACATTTCTTAAGTTGTAGTTTTTATGACAATAAAACCTTATCGCCGCTTTTGTAAATTTCGCAGTCAAATAAATATAATTTCGAATAATACGGCTACAAAATTACAAGTAAAAGTCTCGATTAACCTATCTCGATCCTCCTACAAAACAAAAATCTTCTCAAATTTATATTACATATACTTTTTTGTAAAATTTAGCCTGCGATGAAAAATCTTTAATAAACAACGTAATACCCTATTATCTTCATTATAAAAGTAAATTATTTCGAAATACTACAGCCATCGCACCACATGATGCAGTATTATAAACTAAATATTCCAAAAATTTTGTCTGTACAATATCCACGGCTAGCACGCTACTAAGAATTAAATTAAAATCAATAATGACACTACGAAACTTTATCGGAATTTTATAAACAAGTTTTCATTTCCATAACCAATGATTAAAAAAACGCTACGTTTCTGAAATTCTCAAATCTGCGGTTCGTATGAGTCATGTGGTCAAATTACGGATTGGGTATTTTTTTTTTACTTTGAATAATATATATATTTTCATTTTTCCATTTTCTTTTAAAGAGACATTTTGTATATGCCTCATTCTTTCCGAATGATGATTTAATTCCACGCGTCTTTTATGGAAATATTAAATGAACGAACAAGTATAGAATTCCTTTTCAAATGATATATCAATGAGTTTACATTAAAAGAAACAAGATAAAACTGATTTCATTTGACACAGTATATATGCTATAACGATTAATTGTATCATCTGTATTTCGATAAAAACACATTGAACGTTTTCCACTACAATAATCTTAGAAAAAGTGTTGATGAAAATTTTCATGTACTATTATTTAAAAATTAGGGACAATGTTAGAGTTTCAATTCTGAAAACCTATAATATTTCCCATATATCCAATAAAAACTTAAAAACGAAAAGTACTCGAAATTTAAATAAGTTTATAAAATATTATTAAAAACTCATAATTACAGGTAAGCCCCATTCAACACGAAAGCTTGTACAGTGTTATATCAAAACCGCGTTATTGCTAGTCCCGGTCTGTTATCGGTTTCATGTCCACCACTCTGGCCCCTTTTCAGCTTACTTTCGCTGCATCGTGTCGAGTGATGAATTTTTTCTACTTGTGAATTTACTACGAACGTGTTTTAGAAAAAATTGTGTCTTAGAAATTCCCTGTTATACGGGGACTTCCACAACTTTCGGACTTCACTATACGAAATCGTGTTCTTAGAGGACTTCTAATTTTATTAGATCGAAAAACCGTTTTATTTTTATTTTTCAAATAAGCCATAAGATAATAAGTACGTACATTTCTTAAAAATAGTGAAAATGTTAAAGTTATGTAAGTTTGAAATTAGTCGGTCATGTGCTTTTAGATTTACTTCAAAATTGAAACGCATTTTTCTCGAACTATATTCAATACAACACGAGAATTAAAATCACACTGCTTCCAAATCTGTAGACCAAAATAAATATTTCAAAAACATCAAAAGTGCCAATCTCGAATACAAAATAGAGTAAATAAAATAACCAAAAATTCACATTCTAAAGGAAAGAATATTTTCGTTGTCTTTTAATTTTGGCTAAATTCCTTATTTTTGAAAGCCTTTTAAGCCTTTTAAACAACAAATTTCTTTTCCTATACTACTATTTTATTTTTGTTGCTAAAATAATATTTTTTGTTTGCTATACATGCAATATTACCTTTAAATTCTATTATAGTCAAATTGAATTAAAAAGAACAATTTATGTATTTTTTAAATGCTGTTAATAAAATTCTAATTTTAGAATTAGAATTAAAATGAGTGTCGTTGAATTAAATTAGTGTTGAACTCTGACCTGAATTCAGATTCTGCAACTCCAGATATTTGTTTGTTTGGAGTGGTTGAATTCTAAAATACAGAAACGTTCCGTTTAAGTTGGGATCTCCACTCTTCTTAGCTTGTACGCAGTATAGAGTTATGATTAATTGAATTATTCAGAAGCCTATGTAATTAAGTTCATTTTTAAATGTTTTTACATTGGTCATCGAATAAATAAATTATTAATTTAATTTAACTGTTAAATTTATTCACGGTTTTGTTTTTTTTCTGTATGACGCATATTGAATAGTTTTTAAATTAAATAAATACAAACGAAATTTAGCAAATAAGTATATTAAATCAATGTTTCCAATTTTCGTTGTCCCATAGGTAGAAGCATATCCAGCAATCTGAGTGTTAGCCTTTAAATATAAAAATCCTAGTCTTGAACTACTTTTGGAACTTTAGCTGTCTAAAAAAATCAAAAAATTAATTAACAATCGTAATTATAATTCCCTATGTCAACAATAATTTAAAAAAGGCGCAATGTATCGCATTTATTAATCCTTACAAAAAACGGCAGTACAGTAAAACAGTACTCACGTTAAATTCTTTAGTATTATAAAACAATTTAGTAATAAAATAAAATAACAAACAATCGTCAATGTACGTTGTAAGCATAGGGGGAAAGTTTTTCCCAATTTTCTAAAAATGATAATTATAAAGTTCGCACAGAAATATATAAATGATTGATGGCCTACCACCCACACGTAAATTCTTGCATGAATTACTCTAAACCAAGACCATACTTCAAACCGTGACAACTACTTTCCAATAAACTATGTAATCAAGAAAATTTTAGCACCGAGTCTTCCAATACTGAGGTAATCGCCAATTTGCACAACAGGAGACTGATTTCATTCCTTTCCCAGTATATTAAATCACTTTAAATCTTTACTTACTTACAAGGAAATTTATTTGAGAACCTCAACTCGTTTATTTTTCTCTCCTCATATTGCTAATACACTTTAGTGTTTATATTGTAACAACAGGTAAATAACATACTTAAAATTCATGGATGCTCCTTTAAGAATGATTTTTTTTTTATTTCAAAAATACTTTCAAATAATGAAATGACATGCTAATTCAAAAAGGTGCAATTTAAAACTTATTGCGAAATAAAACCAATAAACACTTCGGAGCTGATTAAGTGCTATTACATTTTTACCCTGTGCACTTGCTGTCTTCTACCAAGTGCCAATCAGTAAAAAAAAAAGCAGACCTTTACTCTTTTACGATTTTCGTAGAAATTAGTATCAAAAGAAATAATGTTAATAATTCACTTTCATTACTGGCATAAAAAATTACTTACATGTGGCGGATTAGGGGGTGGCAATGGGTGCTTAATATCAGCTTCACTCACTGGTTGTATAACTCCACCTAAGGCTCGATTTTCGTGTTGTTGTTGCTGCTGCTGTTGCTGATGTTGAGACTGTTGGTGTTGCTAACATAAATAAAATAAGAGAAGAAAATTTTATAACATATCTTTTCTTTGACATCCATATTCCGTAAACTCCAAAGATAAATAAACAAAAATTTAAATAATAAGGGGTGTGGATGTTTTAAATTTGATGTCTACAAAGCAAGGCCAGAGCTTCCGTGCATGCTCTTCTCCTGTGAAACATTTTGCAGGGAATTATGAGCCTGTTTCAACATATACGGGGCCCTCGTTTTAATCGACAACAAAAGACGATAATTTATCGATTTTTCCAACTATGATGATTAAAATCGCATTACGATTGTGTTGGGTAAGAGGATAAAAGTGGGTGATTGGGATTGAGAGAGTGATGGGAAAAATCATTAAACACGAGAGGAAGAGAGGGGTGGACGGGTGAGACTACGGTATAGGGTTTACAAACCCTACCAACCAACCAAGCAATGACCGGATCCGAAGCGTAAGCAATTAAGGCACTGTGCTCCCACAGCAAGATCTTGATTTTTTCCGAACAGAAAATAAATAGATCAGAAATTTCGCGGGAACTTTTGGACATACCTCATCAATTTGGTGAGGGTGTCGGGTTATTTGATGCTGCTGCTGTTGTTGCTGTTGATGGTGTTGCTGCTGCTGCTGTTGTTGTTGGTGTTGTTGCTGCTGTTGCTGTGGCGGTGTATGTCGGCTTTGGCTTTGCTGCTGCCTCTGGGAGTCATTCGGACTACCCTCCGCCGGTACCGAATGATCAGCGTTCATAATTTAAAAAGTTCACATTTAAAAAAAATTAATCGTCTGGCTCTTTATTAACGAGTTCAGCAATTTTACATTTTTCCCATACTATACAAAAGTAATTAATTAATCAAACACTTTGGAATTTTCAAAAAATTTTTCCTACGAAATCGACAAAATCGTCTTAATCACTTTGCAACCATATTTCTTCCATCAAGGGAGGCCTAAAGTTCTCTGTACTTGCAACAACGCGTGCGTCCAAGTCAAAGAAATTGTGTGACGTCTATTCGTCATTTCGACAATTATTGCACTTTACTCCAATTCAAAGTAATTTATATTTGCACAAAAACTTTTTTACAATTGTTAATTATCCAAAAATGATATTTAACTTAACAATCGCACATTATTAAAGCCCCATTTCACACCCGAAAAATAAATAATTGAAGCGCTTCAGCTTAAGCAGCCTCCTCCTCGATGCAAAACGTCATTCTTTTTCCCCCGTTCGTCTACCAGCAAGAAATCCTCCCTTTCGATTTTACCTGCAAATTTCATCTAATCCATGACATTTCTCACTATACACTTTATATAATTGTTAAGCACAACATATTTTTTAATATTTTAACATGCCTTTACAACTTTTTGAACTGGAAAATTCTTATTTTCAACTGAAAATTGCAAAAAACGCAAACAAAATGGGCATCACTAATACACTCAGCACTAAATGGTCCGCCATCTTGTTCAATCTATACACGTAATCTATTGTTGTATTATAGAAAAATTGTATAGGAGTTAGATGTGTAGGTCTGTTCGATGGCTCCCGGGAGAGTATAATCCGAAGTAATCGGGAGTAGCTTTAAAACGTCTCGCTTGTAATTTCACCGAACAATCTTTGATAAACTCTACTCCACTCATCACACGCGCCCTAACTGACAACTTCAAGCTTTTCATTTTACTCGAATTGAATTTTATTCTAAACTGCACAACCACAACCAGATTGTTTACCTTCTTTAAATATTTTATTTATGTTATTTAGTAATATAACAATGCCCCTGTTTTAACATTTAAACGAAGCTCAGAAATAATCAGAACTTGTGTTCGAATATCAGAACAATGTTTGAAACTATTCGAAGTAAAGTAAAGTAAAGTATTTTCCAAAAAACGCGATAACTTTCAATTAACGTTTATTAACTGTGATACGCCAATTAAGAGTTATGAACAATACCGCTTAAAATTGTAAATAAAAGTTTGGTTTTAGTACGTGAATTTAAAATATGGTCGTTATATACGAGCAGGCTATCGATATAATCGATTATATATCAAATGTGGAAATACGTCTTTAGCAATGGAGAATAATATAAATTTATTGAACCAAGCAAAAAAAGAGCGGTATTAGACCTTTATTGAAAGAAATATCGTTTTAAAAATTACAGATAAAACATTTTTTCTTCCTTTGCATTACAATGATATTCGGAAATGCGAATAAAATAAAATATTTTATTGGTTTGTCGTATTTCCAAGAAAACTCGTTTTAAAATTGTAGAAGGATGAACGCCATTGAACTTTATTATTTGATAGATATTAAACGGATCTAACTTCAATTAGTATAACATTCAGGCTGGTTTTTACTTCTACCACGTTCTTCCTTCCTTCTTTTTGACATCGATCAACATGGCGGATCAGGTAAGGAGTCGTGATGTGTTTTAAAAGTATTATTTAAAATGCTTCTAAGCAATAATAAGTGCTACCAGATCCTCATAGACTACATAAAGTGATTTATAGAAAAAGATAAATCGTGAGATTCCAGAGCCGGGAGTTAATTTTTAAAAGAATTCTAAGCAGTGTCACCGTTCGAAATCGCCAATAGAATATATTTAAAATTAGCAATTTAAATATATTTGTAAATAAGTTTCTATCAAATATATTTATTACGTGAAATGTATCCTTGTTTTTAATATTTTAGCAATTGTTTCGGTTTCTTACATTAAGCAGGTTATGTTCGACTAGAATTCTTTGTAACCACATTTTTCTTGTAGAATGAACGCTCATTCCAAAAGCAAGTATCAGTCTCTTTAGTTCGCAAGAAAACAATAATTGGGCGTCGCAAGTTACGCCACCATCGCAATATTGGACTTGGATTTAAAACTCCAAGAGAGGTAAACAGAGGAGTGCATTACTAACGTGTGTGTTTTTTTCTCTTTGCATGGACACAATTTTATAAAATAACACCAAAAACAAAAATATAACATTTGCTACACGATACGAATGCCTGCCATAACACTAGAACGAAAAAGCATTCCAAAAACAGTTTGGTATTAACCTGAACAGAAAGACCAGGCCCGGTCTGACTAAAAAAAAGAGTTTGCGCCGCTACAGAGACATTGGTCTTGGCTTTAAAACGCCCCGTGAAGTAAGTTTGAATACTTTGTCAATTAACACCCCGATCCACCTGGCCGCCTTCCTGTCCAGTTCCAGTTGAAGTGTGATTTTGTTTTTCTTATAATATTACACTAAGTTTTCTATTTTCTGCAACCAACTAATCACGACTCTTTAGGCTATCGAGGGAACTTACATTGATAAGAAATGCCCCTTTACCGGTCAAGTAAGGGTTCGTGGCCGTATTCTCAACGGAGTCGTCCAGAAGATGAAAATGCAGAGGACAATCGTTATCCGCCGTGACTACCTCCACTATGTGAGGAAATACAATCGTTTTGAGAAGAGACACAGGAATTTGTCTGTTCATCTTTCACCCTGCTTCAGGTAGGCAGTCTACATTTTACAAAAATTTATAAAAACTCTTTTAATGGTTTTTATACTGGCATATTAATTCTATGTAGTGATGACGAAATCATGACGGTCTACATAAACACAATTGATGATACCCCATCTAAACTCAAACTCTGAATTTAATTCTTCTTTAATTTAATTCATATCGGGAGATAAGGTGAAATATTCAACAATAATTTCTTTATATTTTCAGGGACGTTGAGATTGGTGATATCGTTACGGTCGGAGAATGCAGGCCGCTCTCAAAAACAGTCCACTTCAATGTGCTTAAGGTGACCAAGGGAGCTGGTAGCAAAAAGAGTTTCAAGAAGTTCTAAGAAAGGCATTTTTAAATAAAAGACCATAAAATCTTATTTGTGACTTTTATTAATAAAAACTCCCAAACCATGATTATGTATCTATCAACTGTTTTTTCTACAAGAAAGGAAAAATGAATAGAATTCGTTTCGAGTTAAATTACAAAAATACAGGATTGCTTTTCTAAGAAAAACGCGTGGAGATTGTTGTGGGATTTAAATAGTTTATCACAATTCCAGCTTTCAAATTGTGGTTAACGGGATGAAATATATTGAATCGTTCATATACGCACTTTTACTTAATCCATACCACTCAATCTCAGGAAGATCTGCGCACAGGAAAGGGAATATTCATGTTATATTTGTACGTTCTTATAGAGACTTAGCATTCAGTGTGTATTGAATTATATTGTTCGTAAAGAATTTCTTCCGACAGTATGTCGGGTTTGGTCTTTAACTGATATAATATACTTGTTATTTTAGAAATTCTTCATTTAAAATTTGTGATAACACGTGCATGGTTAAGATTTGCCTCGCTAGCATAATCCCACCCAGAGTTTTTAGATTGATATGCCTAACTTGCCTCCGTGCTACTGGACTTGTTTAAAGCTCCCCAGTTCGTCGGAGAGGATTAATGTCAATCATAATGTATAGTATTATAGAAAAAGTAAAATAAATTCAATACAATGAAATTATAAGGACAAATTTTAACTATTGATCCAGTTTTAATGTAATATTGCTATTGTTTTACTCTTTCACGCCTCAACTACTAAACGGGTCCATATGAAATCTGGCATAAGTACAGCTGGTGTCGCAAGACGACATAAGACATAAATCAAACGAAAAAACGTTAATTCATACAACTCCAATAATTAGATAAATAGGTTCATACCGGCTTTAGCTCGAATTGAACAAAAAAAAAACACAAATAGGTTAATCTTTCATGTTTTTACCTAGAATATTCAATCCTAATATGGTATCTGAAAAACATTACATGGGGTTTGATTGTTTTTTGAGATTATATAAAATTCCTCTTGAGGTGTTAATTTACGCTTTTAATAAAAGTGAAAGCTCGCTTAACAAACAGAGGAAAAATATTTATACAAAACCAACATTTTTTTCTTTCTTCTTTATTTACAGGTACAAAATTACTGGCTGTTATTCAATAAGAGAAATTAAGTGAACTCGGGTTCAGTGCCGACATGATAATAATCGTTTATGATCTTAAAATTAACAGCTAGAATCTAGTTGGTAGGTGTAATTAAATAATAAAGTATAAAGACAAAATTGCAAAAGAAAACCGACAGATATTACTGCAATATGCTTTTCCTAAAGTAAACCTTTGCGAAAGCGAATAGATGTAAGAAGATAGTTATTTGCACTACAAAAAGCGTATAAACGTCCATCCAATGTACAATTTCCTTAACCAAGATTGAAAGGAGCTCAATGCAACGAAGCAAGCAGGTAAATCTCTGCTGTTAACCGGTTGTTCTGTTTACTTGTGCATTTTAAAAATGCAGAGTTGCGAGGAGAAATTACAGACTGCGTACATATTTCGTAAAAAATATGTGAAAGAAACAAACCTTCGATAAAAAGTGAATAAAACATGCTACTCGAGTCGTAATCACTATTTTTGGTTTTTATTACTTTACTTCTACAAATAGTACTGCTAGGTAGGATGAAATTATCCGAGACAAAACTGTATTCGCTTAGGGATAAAATAATAGATGAGATACCTTTACCTATTCTAAAAACTAATTTATTTTCTTCTCATTTGAATTGGGTGCAGCTTTTATAGCTTTCGCCAAACTCCCCTTGCATTCACTATACAAGCCATTAAGACCGAACCCGGCCTTTACGTTGTCTTCAGAGAAGAAAAACCGGGAAATCTTGCCCTTACTGTCGATCGTGGGCCTCCGGTCCACTTCCTTTCCATTTTTAAAGACAATCACTGTCGGCAGCTGGCGGGAGAATGAGCTGTCCGAAATGTGATATTTCGTAGCTACATCCGGGAAGCGTCCAACATCGATTTTACCAAACTTTAAGTTATCCAAATTATACTCAGCAGACAGAGATGAGAAAACTGGAGCAAACGTTACACAGGCCGGGTTCCATACGGTGTAAAAGCAGATGACCCAAGTAATTCGTTTGTCACGATTTATTTCGTCTTCGAAGGCTGTCGCCGTTCTAAAGTAAGTTATATGTTCCGGCCCTTGGTACGTAGGTTCCGGGAAAATTAGAGCGATGAGAATGAACACGGTCAAGAAGACCATCCCGTAGCGAATGTCAGCATATGACCACAGAATCAAATTAGCAATTTTCGTATAAATGAATGAAGACGTTAAATAATTGATCATCGTCACACTTCCTGTCTTTCTTGTCCGAATCATGATCACAATCATTAGGAAGAATAGTATTTCTGTCTCTCGACTGTCTAGTTCGCAACGATCCTCATTTTTGTGCTGGAACAGGTAATTGCAGGCAATAGCCGTCCGCTTTGCGATTAAATAAGAAACACTTAGAATTATGTTTATCCAGTAATAAGGTTTCGCTAACAGCTTAATGTCTTTCATTAGAGCCATCACGAATCCGTTACCAAGCACTCTTAACTTGAGAAGTACACTATTTCAGCAGTTTTCTATAGAGCCATGTTCGGTCACAAAATTCCATAGAGCTTTGACATTTCAACTGACAAATTGTCATAGATGGTTTTTAGGCGTTCTTCTTAGCACAGCTGCACACCGAATGGAAGCAAATTTTGTCACCAGAATTTGGAACCCAATGAAACTATGATTTAAGAAAAAACTAAATTACTGAAAAATAATAAAATTCGGTTAAGCGATTAATTGCAATTAAATTTCGTATTTTCGACTTTCATTTTACCAATTTTGAATTCTGAAAATACGCAATGTCCTTTTTTGGCACGCGCCTGGCGTGGAATATCGTGACGTCATCTAACACTTCTTGCGTGTCACTCTAGTTTTCCAACAATTGAAAATGTTACTGCCTTCAATCAGTTGTCACCTGGTCAGTGCTTTATTTTTGAGTGCGTGTCACTTTAGTTCCCAGCCGTGTCACCATCGTGTTTCGAGTGCGTGTCACCTTAGTTCCCATAGTTATCCGAGTATTGCGGGGATATTGCAACTGATTTTTAGTCAAGTATTGCAAAGCAGGGAATTAACATTCAGTTAACAACAGAAAGGACACCCTAGACATGGCTGATACAGTGGCAGAAGCGGTTGAAAAAGTTACTCAAGCAGCAGGAGATGCTGCGAGTAATATCACAAATGCGAAACCCCCATCGACCCCTGAAGGAATGGCTGTGGCTTACGGAAGTCTTGTTATAATGGCTATGCTTCCAATATTTTTCGGTTCAATTCGATCTGTAAAACACCACAAGTTAAAAAAGGTAAATTGTCTTCGGAAAAATTGGGGTCCACCATTGTTTGCTTGCTAACTTTCCACCCCTTTAGGAATCCGGTGAGAAGGCTGACACAATGACTTCCAAGGATGCAATGATGTTTCCAATAATTGCTTCATGTGCCCTGTTCGGCCTGTATATGTTCTTCAAAATTTTCTCGAAAGACTACATTAATCTCCTGCTCACTGGGTATTTTTTCTTCCTGGGTGTGATGGCTCTATCACATCTTCTAAGTCCCATCATCAGCTCCCTTATACCTACAGCCATTCCAAAAATTCCATTCCACATACTATTCACGCAAGGCGAAGGTAACAAAAAGGAGGACATCATAAACTACAAGTTCTCGTCCCACGACATCGTTTGCCTGGTCATATCCACATTGATCGGCATATGGTATCTCATGAAAAAGCATTGGATCGCCAACAATCTCTTCGGTTTAGCCTTTGCCGTAAATGGTGTTGAACTTCTTCATTTGAATAACGTTATCACGGGATGCATCCTCCTAAGTGGGCTGTTCATCTACGATATATTCTGGGTGTTTGGCACCAATGTTATGGTCACAGTTGCCAAGAGTTTTGAGGCTCCCATTAAGTTAGTTTTTCCACAAGATTTAATCACCAATGGACTTAGTGCTTCGAATTTTGCAATGCTAGGACTTGGGGACATTGTTATACCGGGAATTTTCATAGCCCTCCTCCTGAGGTTCGATCATAGCCTAAAAAGGAAGAGGCAAATCTACTTTTATTCAACTCTGACCGCATACTTTTTGGGACTGCTCGCCACAATATTCGTAATGCATGTGTTTAAGCATGCTCAACCCGCCCTGCTGTATCTAGTACCTGCATGCATGGGTACTCCTCTTCTGGTCGCTCTGATTAAGGGAGACATCAAGACATTATTTGCGTAAGTATTGATTTTAGCTTTTACTATCATACAAATATATTTTATAGGTTCACACCCAGCATTAAAATTCTATGCTTTATGTTATCTTAGCAGAAATCGGTTGCAGATTTAATAAGATTACAAATATAAGTCCCTGTCAAATTAGGTTAGCGCAGGTCCATGGCAATGCAACGTGACTATATCGAGAAACTGAAGTTCAATTTGCTTAACAGCAACTAACTACAGAAAACTATAACACGTTATACAGTGGGAGGTTTCATAGTAATTTTATGAACTAGATCTTTTATAAATCAATAATTTACAATGCTTTTAATTTATTCGTGTTTCATATTATAAGTTTTTCCTTTGTTTTTCAGATACGAAGATCATCCTGAAGAGAAGAAGAAAGAAAAGGAGAGTAAGGACAGCAAGAAGAAAGATTCAAAGAAAGCAAAGTAGAATAATTGTGGGTTGTTTAATAGAACGCTTTTTTATTTTATTCATAATTTCACAATTGTATACATATAATATATATTTTTGTTTTGTCATGGCATCTGAAAGCAGGAAATCATACGTAAAGATTTTGTTTTTTGTAAATAGTAAACGAAAGAGAAAATGTGAAGCTGCGCAAATGTGAAATCTTGCGCTTCGAAATGGTATTAGAATAAAAAAAATGCCACGATTTCCATATTTAATCTAAAAAAAATGTATTTTTTACTAAAAATTGATGTACAAAGATGTTTAAATATTATTTTCTACAATAATTACCTGTGAAATTATCTGCCAGTAACTGGCATGTGCGCACATAAAGACTACTTTCCTATATTCACAATTTTTTTACTCTGCTGTGATTATTATTATTATTTTTTAAATAAAATATTTGTGTTCCAGCAGCTATTATGTGCTGCACATTTGAGAGAAGAAAAAAAAGAAGGAAAATTATACAATTTGAAAGCGAAAATTTTAATTTATTAATTTTAAATACAGTTGTGCACGTGTGTACTGTACAACTAGTTTTAGCTATTTGAACTAGTTATTTTATTATTTGATAGATTTATTCTGTTTTTAATTAAAGAGGTTGACCTGGAAAATTAAATCTACATTTTTAAACAGGGAATTCTCGGTTTATCACAATTGTATAGCCCGCATTATTTAAAATACAAAAGCAGCTTTACCTTTAACAGTACAATCCTATAAGATGAGAATTCCTGTTTGTTCAACATAGAAAACAATTTTTAATTTGAATCACAATTTTAAATCGACGTTTTTTTATAGTTTATGTTTCATCCATCGTAACATAACAATAATAAAATCTATTTGTGGAGCCTGAATGTATTTTTTTTATTTTAACCATAACATGGTTTTAAGACTCATTATTGATAATTATTAACTTAACTTGGTCTTTTTGGATTTTTTTATTTGCAAGCTATATGAGCGTTCTTATCAGTGCAATGGTTCGAAAATATTAATCTCATACAAAGTACAAAACAAAAAAGAGAACATATACAGAATTTCCAAACAAGGGAGCTTCCAAAGTGTATTAGCACGTTTACGAATAAACTCAACGAGACTATAGTTACACCGAGACGGGTCTTAATAAGAAATACCTCATTCAAGGAACATAACCGAATATATTTTTCCTTAAAAGGACAAAACGTGATTTAAAACAAGAGCAAAAAAATTTGAATATAAAAGTGTAATTATAAAAATGTATTTCACAAAAATCACAAAACGTCGGTAAACAAAATTAGAATACTTCTAATTGTTCAATCGGTAGCCACTTCGAACTTTCCAAGGCATCCCATAAGTTTCTGTCCCTTTCCACCAACTCCCTGTTCATTTTCTCCACATCGAGGGTAAATTTATGTTCTACGAGCTGAAGATCGTCATCCTCTTGTTGCTGTTGTTGTTGTTGGCTCTGTTCATAATTCCTTTGTGCAGTCCACGCCTCCGCTTGTTGGGCAACTGCCTGAACACTATTGGTTGGCTGAGTAGCAGCAGCTGTATAGTACGCAGACGTGGGATCACTGTAGTAATCCTGCCAAGCATTGTATCCGGTCCAGTATGCCGACGGATCGTAGTATTGCGAATAGTCTGTGGTCGTTGTGGTTGCCGCTCCATATCCACCCATGTATGTCGCTGTGGTAACCGTCGTCGTTGTATCCGTTGTAGTTGCTGTTTTTGGCTTTGGGACAGCGTTACAAATCTTTAGCGCCTTGCTACCGAGTCCTATGTAACCATTCATTTCGTACAAGGCAGCCTTTTGTTCATCCTCTATACCAAATCTTACGAATCCGTAACCTTTTGAAAAGCCTGAGCTATCTAAAATAACTTTGGCTGTTTTTATAGAGGTGTATTTTGAAGAGAATACTTTGTATAACGAATAATCGTCAACGTCCGAACTTAGATCCCCTACCCAGACACTGAATTCTCGTTCATTGCCGGGCAACTTGTACGAGTTACTGGCACTGTTCAATCTGAATCGTACAATGGGATTTGTACCCGGAATTGGTTTGCCGTTTAATTTGTGCATAGCATCGATTGCCTGATCGTCGGAGGCAAAATTCACAAAACAATATCCTGCTGGTTCACCAGTGTATTTGTTTCGCATTAATCGCACAGTTTGTGGCTCTTCTCCCATCTTCCTGAATGCGGCGATTATGAAATTCTCAGTCATGTAGGGTTCCAACTAAAATAAAGCATGTTATTAGTTCCTTCACACAAAGGAAAGGCCAATAATATTTTGGAGATTTTAAAAGTAACTAACAGGTAAGTAGTATTGAAGCTGTTACAAGTAATGCTAATCATTTCCAACTAGCCACTTAACTACAATTTTAATGAATACTTACGCTACCCATCCATAACTGACAATGCACTGAGGATGCCATGATTTCTTAATAATGTGTTTTCTGCGTTTTAATGACTAAAAATTATCCTGCAGTAAAAGATGCGAGCGGCAAGGTTAACCTTTGACAATTTCGGCAAAAATGACATTTGGGAATGCCACTCTGAAAATCTGGAAAGCGCTGGGTCAGGCATTGTCAAACTTCTAAGTGCAGCACAAGGATAGAACTTTGAAGGGCGTAATGGCTCCAATCGCGGCAACTCAGGTCCGGTTTGTTTGAAATCTGGTTTTCAGGGTTCCGTACCTAAAAATCAAAAAGGAACCCTTATGGTGAGACTTCGGTGTCTATCACGGCCGTTTTCCTTAGTAACTACTATAGCTGCCTATTTGAAATTTGGCATAGTTGTTGAAATCGTTTGCCCAAAGTTTGCAAGCCAGAAAATCTAAAATAATAGAAGGTTTGATATATATTACAGGAAAAATAAAACGAAATTCCAGACATTTTTAGTTTCCGAAGAAAATTAATAAATCTATTACTTTTTTTATATTGTACGGAACCTTCGGTGCGCATTGCAAATGCATGTATTGATCTCTAGGAGGATGCATTTTGAAAGATTGGGGTTTATTTCAGAAATTTTAGGTATGATCGTACAAATTCATAAAGAACGCTAATGAGTTTGAGAATTTTAAAGATACGGAATGGTACGGGAAGTGAGCATTTTCATTTCTACATATACAGGGCTTGTAAACCTAGCCATTAATCATGACGCGAGACGAGCATTTACATTTGTATCAAGAATTTTAATAAACGATCCAAAATCTTTTATAGCGAAATTTTTACGGAAAGAAAACAACAAGGAAGTTGTTATTTTTACATAATTTCAAAGTCACACAGTTCTTCCAGATTCTCGTCTACTCCTCTTGTGTGTGGACTAGTCTATTAAAAAGTACAAAAATCTGTAACTTTTTGTAAATTTTATCTTCGCATTTTCATAGCTTCCGAACCCCATTGGACTGTGGTTAGTAAATATTATCGAAAAGAAAAATTCATCACTAATATGATATACACCTTTGCCTTGAAATTTTATAAGTAGTCCATGAATACAAATTTTATAAACAATCCATCAGAATAAAACAAAAATTAAATTTTTTCGGTCGCGAAATTTTCAGTTCTAATAGTTTTTAAAATAAATCTAAAAAACAAAAAAAAATTGTAAAATTAATCACAAAAAAAAAAGAAACATAAGCGTGGAAAAGGAGAGACAAGTAAGACTCAAAATGTGTGATGGAAAAGGTTCTGGTCGTTGTCCACGCAACTGTCCTCCCACGTATCCACCTCCGCTATGCTGTCCTCCACAGTGCTCCCTCTACGGCAGTAGTTGCCCAACCGCGTGTTCCAGCATTGCACGGGGGAGCATAATCAAGCGGGAGCGCCCATGTGTTTGGGATTGCCCATGTAAGGCCCACTGCTACAACACACCACCAGGAAAAAGAGCAAGCGGACGTTACGCCACCAGCGTGTCATACAGTTCATGTTGCCCTGGATCCTGTTAATGGTTCCTTACTACTTTTTTATTTTTTTTATACTCTTTTAGTTAACTGTAAACATTTATTATAATAATAAAATTAAGATAAGATAAATTATATTGTTTTATTTAACTCTTGAAAAAAACCTCATGCAAATTGTTCCTCTGATATTATAAAAAACTCGGATCATTGGTAGAGCTGATCTTCTTAGCAACTGTTTATGGCGTCAGTCAGTACCTTAATCATGAAACAATTCACCTCACATTTAGGTCGTATAATATATTTAATTTCATTTATATGTCTTCATTGAATTAATTAAAATAAAATTTAATTACTGGGGAAAAATTTCACCCATAATACCATTAACGTGATAAAGGCATCATTTGAACAAATCACGTTAATGTTATTATGGGTGAAATTTCACCCACTTAAAGGTAAATAATCTTTCTAAGATATAACACAAATAAATTGTAGGAGTTGCTTCAAAAGATCCGTTTTTATGACGACTATAACAAATAAAATTACTATAAAATCGCAGATGAACAAGCAGTCGATTTGCAAAGAATAAAAATAAAAGAAAATCTGGAAAAATGCGTGCTAGTAGTTTTTGTTTTCCTACTTTACAGCAACAAAACCTTTTCGATGTCGTAGCAACCATTGAGAGAAAATAAGCCAGCTTTGAAAAAAACAATTTTTAAAAAATTAGTTTGTATGAAAATTCCAGCACGTACAAATCTAACTCCGGTGTTGTCTCTACAAAATTAGAGGGCATAACAAAAATTACCTAAAACAAACGGGAATTGCAAGAAACAAGAAGAAAAAAACCGAAAACAGACAAGATGATGCCCTTTAATAATAATTTTATACCTGGCACCTGCCCGACATCCAGTTCAAGGAATATGCCGCTTGTTTCTTCATGCGGGAAACCTTGCCCACTGTGCAGCGTCCCAATGGCGACAAAAGTAAAGGCTGTGCCGCCATATACAATCTGCTGCCCACCCCCGTGCCCGCGCCGACCGCCCTGCTGATTTGGTAATAGGACATACAAAAAAAAAAAATAATAATAAAGATTTGGTAATAAATTTCCTATAGAATAAAGCTGATTTAAAAACGATTTGTTTTATGTAAATCTTTCTAATACTAGGGTTGAGGACGTCATAGTCTATCGGTAATTGTAATTTGAAAGTTTGTAATTATTGGAGGTATTCCCATTGGAAGGCCACCAAGGGGTTGTTTTAAAAGAAGTCGGAATTCCTTCCGACAGAATATACCTCGAAGCGTTGTGGATAATCAACCAGAGCGGAGAAGAATGGTTTCATCTTATCGACATATAAAATGTCTCAGACATAGTCTTAAACTCGAATCCAGATGCAAGTTTTCTATTCTCCGATATTTGTATAGACCTCTTAACGTCATTATTTACTAATTGATGGGCGAACGTTTCTTTTATATTTCTGTTTATATTGAATTTTTACATATAGTAGCAGTTCTGCCATTCCAAAGGAGATGAAAAGCAATTATGTGGGAATTAATTTCTTCCAAAGGTTTTACAAGTGCGTAGCAAAGAGTACATTCTTTTGAATTCTTTTATCTGGGAAAATGAACTCATTCCTCTTTGTACGACCTATCTACTCATATATAAACGTCAGTCCATTCGTTTTATTTAAAGAGTTTCACCAGTAGCCCTATTCCTTCCGCTTTATAAATTATTAAGTATTAAGTAATCTTTTTAAGATCTGTGTGAAAATTGATTTTCTGAAACAAGTTTGCCGCTTTTGGTGTTTAGATTCATTGATTCCTAAGATCTTACCAGAGCTATTTTCCCTAAGTGTGGTATTATCAGCGAACCAGAAGAACATGCGGAACTTTACTAAGCCTAACGAGATAACCCCAAAAGAAAAGAAGAATTGTTAGTGGGTTCTTAACTATTTTGTGCTGCCAATTGTGGGATAAATAGAAATCCAAGTACCTCTTCCATTTATATCTAAATTTTGCAAAACTAAAATTTATCATTATCAATTCAGTAATTAACGAGAAAAACAAGGACAAAAAGGTAGACAGGAAAACTTGTATAGTCCATATTTTACCCCCTAGCTAATTCAAAACGAAAGTCCTTTCATAATTCGTTCAGTAGAAGAACATTGAAATACGCAAGCAAATAAAACCCGCGTACCCCAATAATGTAAAAGTCGATCGACAAAAGATCAACTTAGTATTCCTTCAAAAATCGTAAGGAACTGGAAATGAATTAAGTAATGTTATTACCTGCAAAAATCGAAATCATTTAATTTCAATTGAATCCAATATTCCCCGAAAATTGAATTTAAACGGCATTTTTCATGAAAATGTAGCTTGTAAAAAACGTATTAAACGAGCAGTGCTAATTTTTAATATTGATTATGAGAATTTTATGTTTATATAAATGAAGTGAATAAAAGTAGTAGTAAGTAAATATTTTATTCTATAGCTTTCATTTTTTGGACTCCCAAATTTGGGAGTGGTTAGGGCCTTTGTATTATTTAATGCGGCAGTGGAAAAATTATCAATGTACCCATGCTTACTCTGCTGTCTAAACATTCAGGGGTTTTATAAGCAACCTTCGAAAAAATATTCATAACAAAATTACGTTCAGTTCGGTTTAGCACGCAAAATCTTTGTTTAGGCCCTTTCGCAAAATTAAATTTGAAATTATACCAGAATTAATTAAAAAACAAGAACTCAGGACAGAGAGGGAAAAATCATGCCGTTTGCTAGGTACCAGGATGGAATAAGACCGGGTCCGTGCCCATCGTGTTTTCCATCGTGCCCTAAACCCCCACGCCTTTGTGGACCAGGTGGACCGACTGGCCCATGTCCACCTGGCAAGTGTTGTACATTTGCATACTGCTGGCCGCAGCGTTCATGTTATCCTTGCGTACCCAGTTGTCCACCGCCGTGAATGAAATCAGCTCTCTTATAACCAAATTATTGTAACTTATAGCTGTTAATAAATTTCTAATATCTTTGGTATATAAAAGCCCTTTGTTTTATTTCATTTTTTACGGAAATATTTCTATATTAGTTAGGTGTAGTGGATTCGAAAGCGCTGCTATCTTCATGCAATTGTCATCTACCGTGTTTGGATTGTCATTCTTGTCGAACTAGCTTTGGGTTTACGTACGGCGGATTTTTAATTTCAGAAAGAAAAAATATGGAAACAATACTTGGAATTAAAGGACCAGACTTTGTGATGGTTGCTGCTGATTGCACGCAGGCTCATTCTATAATTAAAATGAAGGAAGGTAAATCTTAATATGAACTTAACCAATAAAACTTGCGATGACCAAGACAATTTTTTCTAGACGAAAACAAAATTCATAAAATATCTGATAATTTGGTAATTGCGACAATTGGTGAAGCCGGCGATACAATTCAATTTACAGAGTATATCGCTAAAAATATTGCCCTATACAAAATGCGAAATGGTTACGATTTGAGTCCGAAGGCTGCTGCCCATTTCACGAGGAAGAACCTGGCAGATTACCTCAGGTCTAGGACTCCGTATCATGTTAATATGTTTGTTGCTGGGTAGGTCGAAGAAAACAGAAAGTTAGTATCGCAAGAATAAAACTTTTGTTTTAGATTCGATGAAAAAGAGGGTCCTGAGTTACATTACATCGATTACTTGGCAAACGCAAAGTCTTTAAATTACGCCGGTCAGGGTTACGGTGGTCTTTTTTGTGCAAGTATATTTGATCGGTATCACCATCCAAAACTAACGCAGGAGGAAGCTTACGATATCTTTAAAAAATGTGTGGTGGAAATTCAAAAGCGCCTGATTATTAATTTGCCCAATTTCAAAGTTGCCGTTGTCGATAAAAACGGTATCAGGCATTTGGACGATATAACTTCCCAAAACCTTATTGGATACGTTTCTGCTTAAATTTTTTATTGATATCTTAAATAAATCTAAAAAAGAAATATGATTTCTTGAAATTTCCGTGTTTCGGGTCCAATCTTAATTGCAAATATTCCTAAAAGCTACTACTTTAAATCTTTTGGTGCCAGAGGGGTTCAAGGTTATTATTTATATTACTTTTTATTCTTTTTAGGGCGTTTGGAACTCATTTGAATCAATCGTTTCACCCTGCTTTTTTGTTGTTAGATTACGACCTGATATCTGGGTGATATTTCAGGGGGAAAACATACAAATTGTGCATAACAATTTATTTCAAAAACAAATTCTTTACTACCTACAAGTTTCTTCTGGTTTATTTTCTAGCAATGAAGCCTTATTGTCTATGTACTTTGGCCAATCTAAATCGATCCCAGTTACATCAAGTGCAATTATGTCAATCCATTCCCCTATTATTGTGGAAATGCTCGGATTTGTCCGTCCAAATTCGCCATGAACAAGTTCCTTTATGTAGGTACCAGCCTGAGTTACAATATCCAAAACCAACGCCTTTGGATTTTGTTTGTCCACAAACGCCTTCACACTGTGAACAGTTCGAGGACGGTTGTGCAATGGTCGTCTATGCAACACTCTAATAGGTGTTAATTGTTGAATATCAAATCCATTAGGAATATTGAGCTTCTCCAGGATTTCCACAGTTGGGGGCTTCTTTAAGACACAGAGTGCTCGGTAAAATTTCTTCTTTTTCTCCTCTCCAGTCTTGATATGGTTGAGTTCTTCTCTTTTCACAATTTGGAGATTTTGTATCGAAATCTTTGGATGCTTTCCTATTTCTATTTCGATTTGTGCAGCATCTTCCATTGGTAAAATAGTCTTTTTAGAATCCGGAATTTCTAAAACAAATGGTCGACCTTTCCCAAGGCATCGGACGTCCACGTCTTCACGGCCACTAGATGAAAATATTACCTTATCGTCTGGAACTCTACATCATGTTAAATAAGTAAATTTATTGTAAAGTAGAAAACATCACTTACCCAAAGTATGGAGCTACACTTCGAACAATCAGTTCTTGAATGCTGTCCTCCATTACTCGTTTTCCTTGCAAAACCCATGGCGAGTGGGATAGCTCTCTGGATAATTTCTGATAGCGACCAGCCACGAAAATAGTTGGTCCAGTTACTGTGATATTCTCTAAATAAAGTGGAGTATTGGACACAGTGGGCGGAACTGCGAAATGGTTTCCAAATTCTTCAGAGGTAATATTTGATGGAAGGTACGTCTTTTCCAAATAGTTCCTTGTAATTTCCTTTCGTTGTTTACCTTTAGTGTTTCGATTATTCTGAAATATTTTTTGGTCTGCCTTGAGGAAATTCTCCAGTTCTGAAGTTTCATCAACATGGTTCATGTAAATATTAAGCATCATCCCATTCTGGTCGTAGGTCTTGTTCAACCGTCTGCATATCTCCTTGCTTAATATGAGTTTGGCGGCTTCTTTGATTGGCACGTCTGGAGGTTTCTCCTTACTGACGTAGCCAAATTTATCCACAAGAGCAAGCCACAAGGAGATTTGTCTAATATGCAACAAAATGGGCAGGGAAATGGCGATAACGATTTGGCCACAATCATAATTCTTTACGTCTTCACTTGAAGTTATTTTATTTAGTAATTCTTCTTGTAGCTCCTGGGAAAAAAAATCCAAGCAGGCAACGCAAGTATTTCTCCTCTGACGCTTTACTAAGTCCTTTTCAGTTGTCTCAGTGTTCCTTGAGACGCCGATCTGTGAGGTGTTTTGTGGTTAGTAATTTTATTTCTTGATTACCTCATACCTTTTGTAGTGATTCATCAATATCTCCATATTCTTCGCCTCTAGCTTTGAAAAACCGTAGACAACAAATATCACAGCACCCGCAACTTTTTAAAAAATTAAAGAACTCTTGCTTCCCCATATTTTCCGGTTGACACCTTTTGGCATGGCTGAAGAAGAAGACACAAGCCGGCGTGTCATGGCATAATAATTTTCAGAACATTCCCTTTTTTCGAATAAAACTTCCGTTTCCTTCATAACCAACGTTAGACATTAAAAATCAAATATTAAAGATGCATGTAGACACAATTTTAGCATTGCTTTACGAATCTAAAAACAAAGTTATAAAGTTTTTATTAAGGGATAAGGAGAAATATCAAAAACATTGATATACTATTTTTGCGTTGAAAATAAATGTGCTACAAAAAAAGAGTTATTGAAAGTATAAGATGTTCTCAAAATTTCAGATATTTCTTTTGGCGTTTAGAACATCGGGTTAAATTCAAATATTCTGCTTTCTTCAAATTGGCCCGTCATTGGACGTTTTATAAAATAAGCAAGCTTTGAAAATTTAATATTCGACATTACTAATTTACTGATTCAATTTCACTAGCGAAAACTGAACGTAAAAATGGGGTCGTGCGTTCAGGACATTGAAATTATAAGAGACGCGTTAAAACGGCGACAGAAACTTTTATCCAAGGAAGATGTTCCAGATCCCGAAGAGTTGTACGAAAGGCAAGGTAAAGAAATGGGGAAAATTTTATACGATGGAATGTCGCACGTGGCAAAGGAATTGATGAAGCCCAATGTAGCTCCGAAATTGACCGAGTATAAACTATGGATTCCACCTGAAGGACGCATTAAGGGAGAAATTTGCGTTCGTGAGGCAAGCGAAATTGAGAAAATCCAGACACTCACACACCAGGGCATAATAAGTAAAGTCTTAAGTACGAGCTAATATCACTACCTTAACTTTGGGTTTATTTCTACAGATCTTGGTGCTCTAATTGAGAAAAAGTTTGAAGCTAAATTCCTCCAAATACTCAAGAAATCACTTGAAGAGACTTCCGAATTTGAACGGTCAGTATTTTTTGTTTCATTTAATTAATAGCCAAAACTTTAAAAAAAATGCTTGTAGTTTGTAAGGTACCACTTTTTATTAATTTAGCAATTTCCGCAATTTTATTTAATTCAGGTCATTGCTATACGAGATATCGTTATCCGTTCACGTACGCTGTATTGAATCTTTATAGCGGCTATCCTGTTAATTAAAAGATCTGAACATTTAATTATTCCACTAAAATTTAAATGAATTTAAAGGTAATAAATAGAAGTTACTTTTAAATATCACTTATTTTATTCTGCATAGGGTCTACATTTAAGTATGTATGTCTAGAAAAATATTATTGTTGTTATGCACAATGCAGACATCTTCTGTTCGGGTCTAAAACCTGCTGTTAAAATAAATTGTATATAAAATCTAAAAAGTAATGATCCCTCCTTGCAATTAAAAACATTTAGCGCGTTTCCATTGCGCTGCGACAGGAAAAAGAATGATATGCAGTTTTTAAACGCAATCCTCACAGAAGTTGTATTGTAAAACCGAGCAATTAAAAAATGAGCCGAACGCTTTTTTTCCTTTAATTATTTACTCAAACTGTTTGATTACTTCGGACGAGGCACTTGGTTTTGTTTTATATTTGAATCACTCAGACTTTGCTGTGGTCGATGGAGTATTATACAAGTTGATTTTATTGGAATTTTTGTTGTGCATAAAACTTTTGTTTATACCGGAGAATACCTCTGCATCCCCCACCGCTAACGGATCCGGTGGTATGGGCACGGTTGTTTTATTTTGATTACCCGATGTACTAGCCGTTGAATTTTTCCGTTTTGCTTCATTCTGTTGAAGATATGACCCCGCATTCGGGGAAGAACTACGATCACGTACTGTTGGATTTGTACCGCCATTACCGTTGCTGTCTTGCTCATCAATAAACCTGTCCATGTAGTCGGTCAGGCCTGGATGAAGACTGTATTTTTTCTTTTCAAGACGTGCTTTATTTGCGAACACATCATGTCTCTCGGTTTTCTTCCACAGGTAATAGAATTGAACGAGCTCCCCAACCGATCTTGTTTTAACCTTTGTATGTTTAATTGTGTAGAAATCCTTACCGTGGACTCTGATCCCGCTCTCAAAATTCCGACATTCCTCCTCAGACCAAATACTCATTTTCTCTGTAGCAGGTACGGCATTTATGCGCTTCCTTCGAAGAGCTTCATCGATATTGTATCCACACTGAAGCAATAAGTACAAGGCTTGCTCGTCGTCCCGAAGGTGACTCCCAACTGGTATGGCATCAATTCCTGTAGAATTCTGCTTTTTAGCTTGGCGAATTTTGAACAAGTACTCTTCAGTTTGCTTTTCACTTAAACGACGTGGATCCCAAAGAAGCTTATCCTCATTCTCGTACGGCAGTACGTCGTCGTATTTCTTTAGACCTTCAGGAATCACCGCTTGGAATTCGCTACCTACCATAATTGTCTTTTTCAGCTCTCGCTCATCAGCACTGTATTCACCATCTCCATCATCGTCTGATTGTCGGGATATAGTCCGAAGCAGCCTCTTGTTACCACGCCCACCATAAGTTTCTGGATATAGTTTGTGAAGCTGAGACTGTTCTTTGGAGTCGGCGTCTTCATCGTCGTCCTCGTCCTCTTCTTCCTCTTCAGATTCCTCGAAATCAGCCTCTTCTTCGTTATCCTCCTGCTGATCATTACTCCTTTCGCTCGTATTTGAGTTTGTTGGTGTTCTCTTAACCCGGGAACTATTCCCCGTTGATGCGCTCGCATCTATACGATTCATTGTATTTGCTGGAAGAGTGCAATTGTACAACGCAAGGAGCTCTTCTATAGGCATATCACTTTCCCTTTGTAAACTTGTTAATTCTGCTGCTGGATCCGAGGCTTCGGTTGCAGCTAGAGCCTCTTCCTCTTCAAGAGTCTGTTCGTCATCGAAATCGTTAACCATCATATCAATGGTCGGCTCAAACGTTGAGTCGCCATTATTCCTTGATGTCGACGATGATGATGATGGGGAATTTAAGTTGGCAAAGGTTTGGACTAATGATTGAGGAGAACTATCTCCGGTTCCCGTAGGCATGTGTTCTATTGTTTCAGCAAATTTATTCACAGTAGTTCCCACCAGTTTGGCTGTTTGTGTTTTGTCTTTATATAATTACTTTCTATTATTGCTTTATTTGGTACTAGGAGTTCCCGCTGAAGGAAATACACATCCTTTAGGACTAGTAGTTATTAACTATACTTTCGACTTACCCTTGTTTATATTAGAATATAGCGATACAAATTTTAGTGAGATGTATTAAAGGCTACTGACATTTTAAGTTTTTATGACTAATAAAATTGCACGCAGAGGCGCTTGCAAATTGTGAGGCAAAATAAAGCTTCTGCTACATAATACTGATAGGAGTCTGTTTGGCTTTTGGCGCTTCTTTTCCGGAAATTCGGTGGCGTCTTTCTATTTATTAGAGAGAGCTAGTTTTGATTGGTTTGCTAATAGCGAATCCTTTCAGTGTCCACTGCAGCGCAATATAAAAAAATTTTTACGAGCAACAAACACTTGATGAAATACAAGCTTTGTCCAAGCCAAACGTCAAACTTCATGCTTCTTCTTACTGCCTGAATGTTACGCTTATTTGTACTAAGTATTCTTGTTGATAGAAAAATGTCGCTATTGTGTACTAATTACTGATTTATAATAAACTGAAACAAGAAACTAAACTACTTTTGCGAAATCAATATAACATTGCATAAACTTAAATTATTAAACTGAATAATAAATTTCCTCAGACAAAATAAATAATCTTCAGTGTTCCACAAAGAAGTTCAATTTGACCTATACTTTTTATTGTTACATGAACGATTTAATTTTGATACTTAGCTATTCGTTTAAGTTAGCGACTATTTATAACTAGGTTTCTATATTAGTCTCGTCAGACTAAACAGATCGTGTCTCTTATAATTTTCTTTTAAATAAAAGTCATAAGGCAAGTTACGTTCACCGATTTAAGCTTCCCTAACGAAATAGACTCAATAACAGGCATGATGTTTTAAGAATTCTTTTCGCCTTTAACGTAAGCAGACATGGGAGTATTTCCATCAAGGAAGATCTTAATCACATTTAATATATTAGCGTCTATAAATTTCACGAAGTCCTGACTAAAAAACGTCACCTTTAGAAATTGTATTGTATTTTCAAAAGCTGAAAAATCACTTTTGCAACGGTTCATTTTTAATTATTATAATTTATAATCCCAATGATAATAATAATATGTTTGCGATATAAAAAGTAATAATGTTTTAGATTTGAATGTGAAAGGCGATTACATTTCGCATTAAAACTTCAACAAGATGCGTATCTTGATATAATAAATGGAATTGAGGAGAGACTACGTGAACAATGCGAAGAGGAAAAAGCGGAATTGCAGGAATTGTACGACGCAAAATATGGTGAACTTGCACATGAAATCGTCCAAAATACAAGTGCAAAGTACGAAAAAATTATTGAAAACCTTAAAGAAAATTGTAAATGCAAACCGACTACTGAACAGATGATGTTGTCTAGTACTACTGAATCAAGTGTTACTCCTAGAGAATCGAGCGGTTCCACTCCTTCGGAGCAAACCAATAAACTTACAACATTAGATCACGATAGCTTAAAGGTGGACATTGCTAAGAAACTATGGAATGATTTCGAATGCCACTTAAGAACACAAAGGAATATTATTCAATGTTCCAACGCAACGGATATGATTCACCTACTGTGCACTCAGAAATTAGAATGTCAGCGAAAAATTGACAAGCTTCAAAGGGAGGCCAGTGAGAAAATAGAGCTGCTCAAGCAATATTTGTTAGATGTATGTACAAAAATTGAACCTTTAGATTGCCAATGTCCGGTACAGATAAAAGTTGAATCTGATACTCCTATTTGCATTTCTGAGGATTTTTGCCAATGTAAGAATAAGAGAATTTGCGTCCCACCTCCTCCTGTTGTCCCTTATGACAGTAAAGGACTCGCAGATTATAAAATAAACGAAGCCATGATGAGACTTAAATTTACTTGTGACTGTCCATCACCCAACTGTGACGATAGAATCAGATCCGCTCTTGACCCTACTCCATATTGCTTATGTAATAAGTACAAAGGGGAAGTGACATGTGAAGAAGGGAAAACGCAAGAAACAGAGAGAACGACGGACGAAGAAGTACAGGATTTATGCTATGTTTGCCAAGCGAAGAAAATTTGTGAGATTGTCGAAAGGATTGAATGGCCTAAACCATGCCCATCTTGTGCATGCAATGAAGACAAAAACGACCCATTAGTAGTTTGCCACTGTAATCATAGAAATTTAGATAAACCAAAGGAACATAAAAATGTAGAATATGCTAGTGCGGCTGTAGTTTTTTCAGAAAAAATTGGGAAGGAAATGTTTTGTGAATGCGAGTCTTCTAACTCATCTGTGAAACAAGAACTACAGAAAATTGATAAAGACATGGTGGACGTTCGTTGGACGGAAATTAAAGATAAAGATTTTGTTCAATTAAATGATAACCTTAGCTCGGAAAGTAGCAGTACAATTGTTAGTGATATAAAGGAACCAAGCGAAATTTCTTCAAGTAATACTCCTTGTACGCCTCCTAAATATACCTATGAAGATTTAAAGGAGAAACTGTTTAAGGATCTTAATGTTGAGCAAATGATTGATAGTATATTTGTGTATTCTACTCCTGAAGCTCTTCAAGACCCAGAATATCTAAAATCGGTTATGAAGCAACAAGTGCAGAATAAAATTCAATATATCCTTACCTCTGCGAAACCAAAAAAAAAAGTTAGTGTTAGTCCAACTTCAACTTCAGCTTCTACCCCTACTTCGGGTTCTGTTGCTATTCCAACTCCTGAAGAGGAGTATGTCAGCTGCGAAATTCAAAAGGCTAGGTAAGTTTATTTTCATAAAGTATCCTTATTGCAATTGAAAATCTTTTCTTCAATAGGGAAGTTGAAGCTAAACTCGCTAACGATAAGACATTGAAATGGATGCCATGTCCAAGAAAAGACGTTGAAATACCTCAAGTCAAAAATGAACTATGGCAGCATTTTGTCGGCTTGCCGAAGTATATGGTTCCGATTGCTTCGCTTATGGAGGGAGGCTGGTGTTATACTGAAATGAATGACGATGAATGGAAGAGTGTAGCGCAGCTAATCAAAGAAAATAAACGCGAGGATAAACAATGTTTTGTTAAAAAACGTCATTTCTAATTTGCATGCGTTGTGTAGTAAATATGGAATTATTACAAATTCAAAATTTTTCTTTTTCAAAAATGCCAGTTTGTTATATCAGTGTATACAAAAAGAAAACAATAAAATTTTCTATTTCTTTATATAATTAACTCATTTATTTATCAATGAAGCAATACAGTGAATATTTTTTACCTAGTAAGCATCAACTCTGGGAGGTGGTGCGTACAGCTCTTCTTTGGATCTCTCGCCTTTTAGGTATTGTTTGAGACGTTCTTTACGCATTGCCTTTATGTAAAAAAGATATACATATTATTTACATATTTGTTTCATTTTCACCAGAAGGATTGACGGTGCTACATTTCTCTTATAATTTTCAATTTATAGAAGTTACAACGTATGAAAGCAAGGAAAGTTATTTACTTTAAGCAGAATGACGTTTGTCATGAACTTAAATTGAATGTGTTAAACTAAATAGTTCTAGAAGAAAATTCGATTCGGAATAATCACTACGAATTGAGAAAATATTTCTCCTTTCCAAACAAACTCTAGAATATAGAGCCGAAGAGATTTACGGCATCATTTTTTAGCACATAAAATTTCAGACTTACATGAACCCTCCATACTTGTTTAGTCCTCATCGCGCACTCCTTGAAATCTGCTATTATGTCAGAACATTTGCTCATGCCTCGATTGATTCCATAAGCCTCCAGACATTCAACCATGTCCATTTCAAGCTTGCCGCATTTGCTGTATTGCTGAAAGTTGACCATGCAACCAGTCAAATCCGTGAATGGCGTACGCAGAGGCGGCCCTAAAGACATCTAAAAGAAAGTACAATGTTTGAACGTAAGATAAATCAGACTCCTATCAATCTCCCTCTAGTTAGTTGCTGATCGGAGGGACTGTGATGTAATAAGTTCGGTTTGACAACTACAAAATTGCAATTGTGTCTGCAAAATTTCTCATGAAATATTGTATTATACGAATTAGTAGTGTAGGCAAAATGTTTCTTCGAAAGTCTCCACATACTGAATCTGCATTTACCTTTTATTTAATTCACTTTGAATATCACCACAAAAAACACCGTCTGTTTGACAATTGGTTGTCAAGTTCGAAGTTCTAAAATCTCGTATTGCAGTGCTTTACCTAATGGGGCAATTCCGTGGTACTAAAATTTAGAGGTCATCCGATATTTTTTATTTTAAAAAGAAAAAAAACGTAAAAGTAAATATTGTTTTAAGTACAATTGTAATGAATGGAAAGAGTCAGTCTATTTGAACAACTGATAATAATCTAATGGCTTTATATTTTCATTTAAACTTGATTAATTGGGAACTTTTAAAATAATAAATATTTTATTAATAGCAAAAATACGAAACACTGACGTCGTGGTTACTTTGGACTTTACTGTTCATAAATATTTGTCAAACCATTTTATAGATTAAAAGGGCAATTTGACGTAAAATCTACATATTTTTAATTAATTTAATCTACTTGTAATTGGGAACGTAGGAGTATTTTTCGACATATAATAAATTTAAAATGTAAAGCTGGGGAAATGTAATTTATTTAACATTTTAAAGAATTGTGAGATACCTTCATATCGGCGGCATGTAAACAATTATTAAATTTATTTTTAATTTTTATTTGTTTAAACGTTAAACTCCTGGGTTTGCTCATTGTTAAAGCTGAAGCGTACATAGCACTCAGATGGCAGCAAAATCGTAAAAGTGGAATATCCGGGATTAGCCTTTGGTCCTATTGCTGAATATGTACAACTCTCACTAAAGAGGTACAACTCCGAAATGGAGCGGCAAGTAAAAATATAACACACTTTAGATATATTGAAACGAACGCTGTTTTAAACAGTTAAAATTCGTATTTAATTTATTTACTTTAATTCTGACCTTTAATGAGGAAAGTTTAAGTAAAAAGAGGGTAATTATTATATAAAATTTGTAAGAACTTATATATTATTTTTCTGTACGCGTATAAAATATTTATTTATTTATTACTTAGTTGCTTATCGTTCTTATTTATTCTTAGAACTTATTTGCAACTGTTCGCTCACTTTTCAAAACTAATAAAAGTGTTTATCTAAATTTCCTATGCATTTAAATTCCCTGGCTTGGGTTCCCTGGCTGGAAGGATCAGATTTAGATTTCATTGAATTTAATAGCATAAACTTCTATAATTAGTATTCCTATTGTGGAGTTAACGATCACTGAATTAATTTTAAAAAGCGTTTGGGCGTTTGGCGCCGCACTAGTTTGAATTTAAGGCGTTTGTCTGCAAGGTCCGTTCCGTTTCTCAACCGTACCTCCGGGCCGCTGCATGCCACTGCTGCTGTTACTCGAATCCCAGGATATCGTCCGAAACATGGCGTCGCTCTTGAAACCCCCGAAGTCGTGAAGGGATTGTGCTAATAAAACGGTTCGAAGTAAATCGCGTCTGTCGTGTGGGAGTTGACTTGCTTTTGGGGGGTGACGACGACCGGGATAGTTGACGGCATCCAGTATATTTTACGAGAATCATTTTTTTCGTTATCACTAGCTAGTTTTTCTGCCCGGGAGGTCAGATGTGTGTTTTTCGGGATAGCTGCCTACTGCAAGGATTATGTATGTAGTCCTGATGCCGCTGAATATGCATGGTGGTCTCTGCAGCTCGTGCGGGTTTGATAGGTTGGTAGACTAACCGGAGGTCCTTGTTTTGTAAAGCCCCAAAGTGGCGCTTTAGACCTTTTGCAAGATTTTCGAAATAAGTGGAATTTTTTCACAGTTCTTTTATTTAATTTATTTTTCTAAAGTTTATTTTTTTGGACAGTTCGATAATGGAAAGGTAACATAGTATAAAAAGTGATATGTTGGGGAATTTCACATAAGCAGCAGCATAGAGAGCATAGAGTGTCCACCTCGATGAGTGGGTGTACAACGAAGGGTACAGGAAGTGTGGAAATCGAGGTGGTCGTTGTTTTGTCGTGTGTGTGTTGGCTACTTATCCTAATTTTACAACCCCTTAAAAAAATGAGTGGAAAGTACATTTCTTGCTCTAAACAGGAATAGTAGGTCAGAAATCCGTGCGTCCGTTGTGTTATTTCCTCGAATCTTTAGTCTCGGATAATATAAACATAATAAATAATTAAATAAATAAATTATTATATTGTATGTGGTCTCAGCCTTAGTGTATAGTGGAGTATCTATAGTGTCGCGTTGTATGTGCTGTGCCCGTGCCCGTGCCGCAAATGCCCTCCGTGCGCCTTCAAGCGCAGGTATGTGCCCATACTGCCCAGTGAATCAAAATAGCGCTCGGACTGCTCGGGATTCGCATTTTAAATGATAATATATAATTAATAATAAAATAAATATATCTCTAAATGCCCATTGCCATTATATGATGTTATTATTAATAATAAGATCACAAAATCGATGTGTAAGTGTTGAGTGCTCCTAGGAAAGAATAAAGCTAAAAAAAAGAAATTACAGGCCGTTGTTGCTGCGTGTATGCCACTGTTGTAAATTATTGATTTTCTTGGCCGTAGTGTGTTTTCAATTTGTATATTTTAACATTTTAGCTTCCTATATTTCAACATGAATATTAAGTGCCTGTGACATCAACTTATTTTAAGTAAAACTCGTACGAAACTCGCACATATGGTCCCCGCGAATGGTCTTAAATAGAAAAGAATTAAGAAAGAAAAATCACACAGAGTTCAGCTCTCGTCTATGATGTGAGGAGTGTCCTGTGCCATGTCTTCCTGTTTCTAAAAGAGCGACTCTCCGGGACTTTTCAACACCGCTTTTCACGTTTGTATTACCATTTATTATTAAATACATCTGTATGTTTATTAAGAATAATAAAAATATTGGCCTGCATTCCAACACATTATTACTCGGGTTTTATAGTTTTGCAAAACGCATTCTTGATACCCATGTCCCATACACATGCCCCCATCACACCACCCAAGAGAGTTTGTTCTTGAACATAACCTACAAAAATTTTCGCAAACTATGAACACACAGAGGCGAGTCCCGGGGAGGCTGCAACCCTGCGCCCCCGCGGTCGCAGCACGTCACTCCAAAATTCCGAAACGAGATGGATTTCGCTGAGGGTTCATTTTTTTTCTAGATGTTCTAAGGCCTATCAGAAAATACTGCATCATCGAGCAGTCGGGGGTTCTTCTGATAAATCACAAAAAAGATATACGACTTCCCTGTATACGGGGGTTTTCGTTTTGAACGAGAAAAGGGAAGGTTTCCGCCATATCCCGATCAGGGACAGCAGCTTCCATTGACGGAGGATTTGTTTTTTATATATATATATATATTCATCCCTTAGCCTTAGGTGGGTCGTAAATAGGTCAGTGAATTTAATTAATCGAAGAGCAGCGTGTACGTGTGAACGATGTGTAAGTACTGTTGATGGAACGGAGTAAATATATTTGCTTTAAGAGGATGAAAGCACGTGACGGTACGTGCGGTGCATTGACCCAGATTTTAGCCTTGTGCTATATATAGGTTGCACCGTCCGTAGTGGTCCAGATTTTTTCTATCTATGACCTTTTGTTGTTGCATTTTCGAAGTTAGTTTTTCGAGCTTTACCACGGAGACGGTTCGGGGTGACTTTATACTTTTTCTTTTTCCATTTAGACGAAATTGCCCAGCGTTTTTTCCCTGGACTGTTTTGTTTACTTCTTTACTTTACGTTCTATGAAGTGACTCCTCCTCAATTATGGATTTCAGTAATTAATAGATTTATTTCCGGGTTTAGTAGAAAGGTGAATTTTGCGCTCACATTCCTTAGGAAAAAAGATTGGGGCACCCTTTTGTAGAGTTAGATTACTTTAGAATGAGTAAAATATTTGTAAATAGATTTGAAAAATTGTTAGTAAAAGTTCACAGCAACTTGGTTTTTAGGGTATAGTTTCGATTTCTATATTTCTAATGAACTTTGCATTCTATAAAAAAGTAAGAATGACTTTAATTTTTAATGTTTCTAAGTTAGAATTAACAACTTAACTTAGAATAAACAACTTATCACTTACAGAAAACGCCAGAATGGTTTCCGCTATGATTTCGTTGTACACAGTTTTAATTTTTAATTAAAAATAAATTTACTATATTTTGGTTTAAACTCTACATAACTATATGAATTTGTTCAAACAATTTTATATTTTTAGCAAGTAATATACAGCAAAATAAATCTTACTTGACAATAAAGTAGCTAAGCTTTTTGAAATTAATAGGAATAGTATTGATTTAAAAATTGTCTCGTAAATAAAATTTACAAATTTTAATATTTTGCACCTACCGGACTGGTTTTCTCATGAACCGCTATAGATTCTCTCAAAAGCTCAGACGGATTCTTTTAGGAAGGTGAAATGGCTCCCTTATCATAAGAGGCTTATTTATTCAAGAGTCCAGTCAAGCTCCCTCAAGAATTTTAGTATGTTTATTTAGAAACTAGTCGGATGTTTTCAAAACTCTAAGTTGACTTCTCCTAAAAGCTGGAGGTATCCTAAGAGCCTTGATCTGTCTCGTGGGCTCCATGGCTGCCCGGTTCATACGCTTTCTACCTTTCTACCTTTAAATTGCGATAGTTTTCTTTTTCAATTATATACCTAAATATTTTCGCATCTTAACCTTTTCACAATTTATATCTAAAATGTTAGATAGTTGGAAAACGAAAAAAAAGATGAGAAAACCTATTTTAAAATGAAAAAAAAATAAGTCCGTTTAGAACCATATTAAATAAAATATTATTAGTTTTTTTAACAAATAAGTGAAGAAGAAGGACCGTAATAAAGAAAATTAAATTCATGAAGACTAATTTAACCTTGAGCCCGATTAAAGTCTTAATTCTATTTTCTGAAATTATTGAACTATTCGTTGTTAGTTAGCAATATATGCTTTTACGAAGCAGGTTATTTCTAAGAAAATATATTTTTGATTTAAAACCTCTTTTAAATATTTTAATTAAAAGGCAATAAATATTGTTTATTAAGACCTTTCGTTTTCTTTAGTAAATTTAAAAAAAATGAAGATCTTTACGAATTGTTAATTATATTACTGTTTTTGGTTGTTTTTACGTAAAATTTATATTTTCCTTTCCCAAAATGCAAGTGGCAATAAAAGGCCTTAAAAAATCGCACAATTGTTTTATATTTTTACTATAAATCAACAGTTTATTAGCTAATTACGTACTCTGTGAAGGATTTAAAGACATCAAAAATAGTCTAATGACCGCTTTGCACTCTATTGAGGAAGAAACAGACACCTTTAAAAAAGTAATAATTATTTTGCCAATTTTTTGAGGAATTATATTTTTGCAAAAGGCCTTTTTGATCTCAATTATTGAGTAAAAAACTAGCATATTTTTTAACAAATTTATAGCAATACTATTCAAATTTATAGCATTGAAATTTGAATTATTTCTTGAGGTATCGTAAAAACATGTAACAATAAGCTAGGAAATTTGCCAAAGATCTCCAAAAATAGAAAAAGGTAATCGAATCATTAAAAAAAGTGAAATGTTGTAAAGTCTAATCACTTTTGCCTCTAGTGTGCATATGGAAGTGCTGAAAGATATAATTATATCATATGAGTAGCGTTTACATGTTCACTAAACTCTCCCCGAAAATTTCTTAAAACATTATAAGATGGGACAAGTTGGCAGGAAATCATTAAAACGAAAGATATGAGCCATCAGGGAACTTTCAAATCCTGTCTGGAGTATAAAATGGTACGAGGACTTGTCCGCAATACGTCTGTCTACCCTGTATCTGAATATATTCTAAATTAATGTTTAACAAACACTAGAAGGATGTGCATATGGCAGAGGAACAGGGTAGGAGCGGTCTCCCTTTATCGCACTATCTTCAATAAATTTCGAATAAAACTGTTCGGTAATGAGGACATAACGACAACTCAACGGTATGGAGGACCCTCCAAAGATACTCTATGCATCCATAATACAGTGTTGAAGTAAAATTCGTCCTTAATTTAAGAGCTTTTAATATGCATAAAAAAATCTTTAGATCTTTCATAGTTCCACACATGTGCTGCTGGTGTGCATCCCGCTTTAGGTCAAGTCCCCATTATGGCAGCGAGATAAAGCATGTTTTTCGTTTTAGCCCTATATTACTAGGAATGCGCTTTTTCCAGCACCATGTGATGAGATATCGATCACCCTCTTAGGCAATGCATCAAAAGGAACTTTACCATTTTTTTCAATTTTAGTCGGACCCCACCGCCGCCACTGTGCTGTCGAACAAAAGTGAAAGTGTTTTTCGCAAATATTTTATCGTTGTTGAATAATTTTCTGCTCTACCGTGTGTTAGGTAATAAATATTTTTGCTTTTCCCTGTCGTAATTTGAATTATTCTTTGTACGAGTGCAGGAATTTCCATAATGGAAGGCCTGGCGAAATGCCCCCCCCCCCCCCCCCCCCACTTTGCTCGCACTTCCGAGAGCCCGCTTTTCCCTTTGACGGTTTCCTTGTTTTGTGTGTAAAAATCGTGCAGACACCGCGGTGCCAAAAATGCGTACCATCGCGAAGGAGCTTAAAACCTGTTGAATTTCCTGTTGTTGTCCTACGAAAAAGAAAAATGGAATTTTAACACCGCGCTGAAATGGCGGCGTTATGCTCGAGTTTTGTAATAAAAAAATTTATGATGTAAATTATCACAGGGTGTTAAACTATTAAGGGCGCCTCTTTCCCACAAGTACAAATGTTAACCTGCTGTTCTCATGTTTTTGTTCTTTAGTGTTTTATTATTGAAAACAACACTTGCCGATTGATATTTATTTTTTATAGATTTGAGCCAGTTTTTTTTTTCGTTGGAATATTTCGAAGTTTTGAGAGTAATACAAAATTTTCTTCATTAAATAAAATTGCTATTTTTACTAGTCTTGTAGAAATAATAGTATTAGCTTTTCTTTTTTGCAGTTTAAGCACATAGTATCCATTTGATCTAAGCAAAACCCATAGAAATAAAAGTAAAATTAATACATTACAGATTTCATCAGATCTTATAAAAAAATAATCCAAGCTTAAAAAATCTATAAAAAATTAAAAATATTTAATCACATTATTTTAATACGCTTGGAATTAAAGTTATTATAGAAAGTTTTTCTAAAGATCTTTTTCGGTGGGAACTTTAAATTGTAATATCTTAGCAAGATATTTTCGGTTTTGTTTTCCTTATAGGAAATAGTTTATAAAAGTAATAAGATCATAGCCATACTTGCATAGAAAATGGATTTATAATTTAAAGATATAAATGAATTAATAGAAACACAGTTTATTGATAACTAATTTGGTAACTAAAATTTATATAGACTGACAGACAGCACCTTACTATTCTTAAATTAGGCTATTACTATTAGTAGCTTAATTATTGGGAAAAATAAAACCATCAGCAATTATTTTCAGGACTATTTCGTTAAAGAACTTTTGTTGTCCCAAAAAGGGACTCTCAAAAAAGGCGAGAAATTTCCCATGCCGCAACAAGGAGCAATTGAAAGTGCTGAAGGCGATGCTACAGCTGCAAATCGGAGTTCATGGCGTATATGAAGTCGTTAGAGCGTATAAATATCGTAAACACTGCAGCCTTAACAAAATAATAGGATTGAAACTGTGTCGAGAGCACTTCTGTCGACCACATAATCTTCGCCCGGCCGAGAACGTTACTTTATGAATCTGCAAATATGGGTCCCCATATATGGGACATTAAACATTTACACTGCAAATACCCTACTAGTTGCCTTTTCCGCCTCATTTACATATTGATTCACCCCTGTAGTCCTTGATTGCTTGATTTTTGAAATACATGGGCCGCCGTGCCGTTCACGTTCGATCCTGTTCCCAAAAAATTCGGTTCGATTCTGGCTATCGATTTGGGGCTTTAGGCTATTTGAGCAGGAGACTCCTTTTTAATTATTTCTACCTTTAATGGACTCAACTTTGATTTATCCTTCGGGGAAAAATGATTTCCTTCTTTTTTTTTTGGCTTTTTTTCCTGGTGTCTGTATCAATGATTTATTTTTTAAGGTACAGTAATTACGGACAGGGACTGTATCATATTCAGCACCTTTTATTGGTACTTCGTTGGGTGCATTTAACTTTTCTCTTTTTAATTAATTATTTATAAATTATACCTTTTATTATTTGAAATCTTGTGATCTTAAATAAGAGACAGTGGTAATGAAAGAACCATTATTTAACAAAAAAAGTGGATAAAATGAAATACAATACGCCAGGTTGACGAAATGAAAATGATTTAAATTATTTATGAAATCATAAACAGCATTTCAAATTATCTTTAAAAAAACATGACCCTTTCATTGCCTTGTCCGCTCACATTTTTTCTTTATACTTGTGTTCAGAATAAAATATTAAAAAGTCCCTAATTTGTTTTGTAGAAACTAGGATACAAAAGGTAGGTACACTATACCGTGACATATTGATCCCGGAAACCTAAAGTAAGATATTTCAGTTTTACAGTAGGAGGAAATATATATCTTGTATGTAGTCTTCAATTTGTCCTTAATAGATTTATTTACATTCCTAACCTTTAACCGATTTCGTTGGGTCAAAATAGACCACAGGTGACATATAAGTAGAGTGTAGATTTTGAATTAAAAAATTTTAAGAATTATAAAAATACACATCCATAGTGGAAAACAACATGTGACCTTATTTATATAAAGCATTAAAATATACCTACTCCTTGAATTTCTGTAAGAAACTTATAATATTGGGGTCATGTTCGATCCCATGAAAAGACTAATAATTGTTGAAATGACAAAGTGAGTTGAGGATTAAAGCCGCATTAAGAATGAGTCAAAAAGAAATAAATCATTTGAGGAACTTACCAAACAATTCTTGGTTTCATTTCCCTAATACTAAAAATTGAATTAATATATTTAAATTTTAAGTATAAAACGAAATAAAGTCATTCTTTTAAACATCAATCAGCGTAAGCGGTAATCAAAAACAAAAAAATCAATTTGGGAATGACCTGAATGTAAGTCAACGGCCAGCAATCACGTGAAAATAATTCAAATTTAAGTTTAATTTGAACGTAAAATAAAGTAATAATATCAGAAATATTATAGTTTTAGTTCAAATCAAGTTTTTATAATCGAGAGTTAACCGAGAGAGTCTAATATTTACTAAAAGTGTGCTTAAATTGTTATAATTCCAAAGACCTGGAAGATGGAGTATTTTACTCTCTAAACATAGAATTTATTATGTAAAGCCAATATGAGCGTCGTGCTTGTTATTTTGTTCTGTTTTCAGAATACAAAGACAATGTTTTCAAAGGAAGACCTTGGAGATGAAAGACTCCAATATTTTATTTAAAAATACAATGAAAACAGAAATCCAAAAATTCAGCACTTCCATTGGTCCTTTAATTCGGTGCAGGATTTTATACTATTTGTTGAGGCGAAAACTTTGTTTAAATTAGATTAGGGACAATTAATACTTAATTGCTTAATTAAAAGGAGGATGAAGAGAAAAAGAGTAACATTTGATGTAGGAATCATTTTAATTTATAGAGGTTTAATTTAAGTCTCGAACTGTACAGGAAATAGAATGAAAAATTGTCTTTGTTTGCAGTGGATGGGAATAGATTAAAAATTTTGATTGTAAAGGTTTTCGATTTATCCATATTCGACTGTAAATGTAAGTAAAAAGTGCGTTAATACACACATGCAAATACTTTATAATTATTATTTTTGTAAACACAAAATATGCATACTTTTTAAAGTTACATCTTATCTAAAGTTTTCTTAAATCTAAATTCCACATTTTGCGTATCTAAGTTTTAAAACTAAATTAAAATAAAAGGTCGTAGTACAGTTACTACTATTATAAAATTATTATGACGTGTATCAATATATTTCTTTATTGGCTTTTTTTTACAGCTCACAGCCCGGTTATTTAAGGCGGAAACATAAATTTCACTAACATCCGGTGATGTGGGACAACCCCCGCAACGGGAAATGCAACAACCCCAACGTTATATACCATCTGTATCTGATTTATATGGAACGGATGAGATAGAATTCCTACTGGACGAAATACGTGATCTTGAACCGGCCTGCTGTCAGCTAGATGATGTCCAAGATTTTGAGATAGCTGGCAGCAGAGCCGGGGAACTCTCAATATCTTTAGAGTCGCCAATTGGTACTTGCACATCGTGGGATTCCCATGCCCACTATAAGCAAAGAACTGGTCAGACACCGCTGCCATGGGGCGTTGCACTACACTGTGATCCAACACATTTAAAAACGCCTACAGGGATTGTTAGAGTTCTTTTGGTGGTAGGTATTAATAGAATTATTAAAAAATATATATAGTAAATTTTGTTACAGCAGTACACCACTTTATGAGTTATTTTTTTCTTAACTTCTTCAGTTATCTTCGGCCGCTTGCCTTGCCTGTGAATGCTCCGCTGGCACCGTACAAGTTGGCCTTTTTTTACTGCCACTCATAGGACGTTTAAGATTAATGGTCTTTTGTGCACTATTTTCTCTTCTAATAACTTGTTTAATGCTATTTTTGGATATATCGCACATTGCGCTAATGTTTCCATTCAATTGGACTAAAGTGGTGGGTTACTTCCATACCCTTTGTATTTTTTTATTAAAATTTTTCAAATTTATCTTCTTGTTACAGAACACTTGGATGTACCTGAGTATCGGTTTAATTTTTATTTTGGGGTCATCCTTGATGTTGCACATGGTCCTGTTTGCAGAGGCTTTCGCCTGGGTACCGAAGCACACGAAGGATACTTTGTTTATATCGGCGGTAAGATGATCCATTGATTTTTAATTTGCAGAATAAGGATTAAGTAGATATTAATATTTTTTATAACTAATAAACAACTATTTTAAAGGAATAGTAAGAGTTGAAATAGTTGCTCAAAATAAAACAGTTTACCCAGTTTGGAATCTTCCTAATTTGATAAAAACATACCTCGAACATATCTCAAATTAATAGGACTTGGTTTCTTTATAAATAGGAAGTTATATTATTTATACATATATCTCTGATGATCTTGCTAATGAATTTTAGTTTATCTTCTCCGAAACAATTTTTCAATTTGTTCTACGTATTTATTCATTCACCCAGTCCTCCGGTATTCCATTAAACCTTCTTTTAATTTGCAACTATTTATAGTAGAGATTATTTTAAAGTTGGTAAATTGTTTTAATAATATTCTTTGGATTTTTAAATCGTTTGGAAAGCATACAATCAATTCTCATATACAAATTTTATCAAAAATTATCCATATAAATCTGAATACCGTAAATTCTAAGAAACAAATTTTAGGTTGCATTTCTCCCCAATAATTTTTATTTATAAAAATTATTTCTTTCGTCTTTCTAGATATTAGGTTATATTTGTGCCGTGGAGGCACTACTTCTCTCAGGTTTGGCAATGTGCCCCTCAAAATATCGTCAGGTACCTGATGATGTTAGCGATATTTTTGCACAGGACCGAGAAATGAGTCCCCTAAGTCCAATCGAAAGTACTGATGTACCAAATCACAGTAGTACTACACAACAACACGGTGAATCAAATCATCATAATCAATACAATCGGATATCATCGTCGTGTAATCAAAAGCCTTATATACCTGGTAAGTTTATTTTTATACATTTCGTACTAACTACTAACTACTTTTATATACAAAAAAAGCCAAACGACCCGATCAAGCTAATAATAAACGACCAACGCTGGGTCACACACAAACAAAAAAATCAAATCATCGTTATCGTGAGGGCTATCACTATCAACCTATAGCATCGACGTCCCGCCAGAGTCCCACGTTCGTACTAGACGATGACGCTGGGGCTGGTCCATCCACATCCCGATCCAATGATAACTCTAGTGCGTGATAGTTTTTATTCCTCTAACAAATTAACACATTAAATAAATTTATATATAGATTCTTATATAATTGAATTTGTTTATCGAATAAAATTATTATATACATTATATGTATAAATAAAAGTAAACTGTACGTTTTCGTCCTCTTAGTTATATTCCAAAATTTTTTAGATTACTTACCGTTCTTTTTTCATTATTGTTATTCGGTAAGGTAAGGAACCTTTTCTAACATTGTAAATAGAAAACACAGCTGAACTTACAGACCTTGGTAAGGCATAAAAAAACTGCGAACGTTTTTGACTAGTTTAAACGTATTTGAGTAAAACAAAGAAAAAAAAACACAGATTAATAACGAATCGTCTTTGAGTAGTTTGTAATCGAGTGAGTTTGAACTCAGCAGACATTTAACAGAAAAAAATAAACGAATAGATAACTAAGAGAAATAAAACTTGTAAAATTTGATAATAATCGCCACACGGGCTGTTTGTACTTATAAAAAAAAAAACTGAGATTATTACATTTTTCAGAGACTCCCAGTTTTCGTGGAGTTATTGGTAAAATTAGTTTGCGAAAGTAAACGAGAGAATCAGCAATGCATCCCTCATTTTAACAATAATTAAAAGTGAAGACGTAATATTTAATGAAACATTGAAATATTAATGTAGATAAAGAAAAATGCGGAATTATTACAATTATAAATCAGAAAAAATGCAACAGAAAAGAAGAATATTAATAAAATGACGTCTTGTTATAAATATCTTGTTTTACTTAGCGCCTTTTAAGCATAAGTTGGCCATTGGAAGATGCAAAAAATCATTGAGGTTTAAGGTAAGTATGTTTCTTTTTAACCCTTAAAGCCCACCGTGGGATCCAAAAAGCCCCGGTGACTGCATTTTTGTAAATATTTTTGCAACTACGAAACGCACGCTTTCGCGGCTCGAGATAATCTTATATAACATCGCCGACCATCTTGTCATCAATCATTGCGATCCTTGAAACTCCAGGGTAAGAATAACGTTTCTCCACGTATCAGTGAAAAAATCAGTTGGAAAATTGAATCTGAAAAATAAATATTATGATATCCACAAATTTTTCCAACCATGCTTATATTGAGAACACAAAGTCATATTATTAGTAATATTAGCACACTTTATTGCTGCAATATGTGTGTTAAAAAGAAAAAAAAATTATAAAAAATATATTCGTTAGCAAAATAAATTCATTTAAAATTTACTAAATCTACTTAAGGCCCAAATCTTTCTCAATGTTGTTGCTGCACACGGTCATCATCTGGGGTTTGTGAGCATTGAAGTTCTCGATAGCTCGCTGCTTAGCCTCCAGCCAACACCCTAGGTCTCTGTAAATCGGACGTACGAATTTCATGCGGAAGTTGCTGTTGGCGAAGGCGATAATTTCGTCGAGGCGGCCAAGAACGCCTGCCTTAATACATAGTCTAAGAAAACGGAATTTGATCTCAGAGTTTTTGGTTCGGTTCATTTCATAGACTTTTTCCAAGAAGTTAATTTTATTTTCATTCAACTCAACAATAGTCTTGCATTCGATAAGTTTACTCAGGAAATCAATTAGTTGGTGACTTGAAAGGGTTTGTCCAACCTCGGGCAAAGTTTTTAACTCATCGACGGTTTTAGTGCTCCATAGCTCAGCCAATCTTTTACAAACGACAGCCAAACTATCGTCAAATCTTCAAGTATAATTTATTTTGTTATTTTAGGTATGTTGTATCCTTAGCGGCTCTAGAAAATAAGGACAAAATACTTACTTGGGAATGATCACGGGCATTCCTTCGCCATATAACCATGCATCCCAATCGATGACTCGCAATTTATCGGCTTGATTTTTGTCCCTGAAGTAGTCATTTAGAGTACTTTTGAAGTCGTCAGATAGAACAGACTTATATTTGAATTTATCCAAATAGAAGCGGAAGAATGGCTCGAAAACTTCTGGTCCGCCAAAAGTGTCTTCTATATACCTCAGAAATGTAGAACCTTTAATGTAAGGAACAGTCGAGAATGCATCATCTGGGCTAAGGCCTGATAAATCTACAACTAATTTAGTCAACTCTGGAGTTTTACTAAGCTGTGTTCTTATCTGTTAGGAAATTTATAAACATTATTTAATTTTAGTCAAATGCTTCGAAAGCGAGGAAATATTTTTACAGTTTCTTGGAGATCGGTTAAATTCCTAATAGAATGGAAATCTCTTGCTTTGTCACCATTTAGGCGGCCAACAATTTTGCCTTCAACGAATACAGTGAAGCCTTCATTGAGCCAAAAGTGTTCGAAGTTTTTGTTCGTCACAAGATTGCCAGTCCAGCTGTGGGCAATTTCATGAGCAACGACGTCCACGAGGGATTTATCTCCTGCCTATAATTTGTAATTAAAACTTCTTTAAATAGAAGGTTATTATACCACTGAGAAGGGAAAAACGGGATGAACGTTACTAAATAAGCGGTCGATAGGTGGAAAGGATCTATCGATAAACTCGCATAACTGAGCCGATTAAAAAGTTTCACTCCAAAAAGGTTCATTCTTCGTTTATTACACTACACTTTAACACCCACTTCCAACGGATTTCAAAATTTAAGATTAACGACTCAGATCTAAGGAACGA